>UFQX01000467.1:25805-63168 GCA_900497675.1 Arapaima gigas | reverse complement strand
GGGGGGGGGGGGGGGGATCGGGGTTAAGGTTATGCAACAGCTTTAATGCCCTCAGTTGAGGCTCGAGTAATGCCAGCCGAGGCCTTCGGATGTAGCACTGTCTTTAACGTTAGGAGACCAGGATGCTTTTCTCCATAACCTTGTTGCTGTTCAAGAGAAGAAGTGAAAAGTGAAAATCTCCTCTTTGTTTTTGTTTTCAGTTGATGATTAAACTATTAGCACAGCTCCATAATCCCTTATTTGAATCCCCCAGGGCCCAGACGTGCTTCCAAATGTAGAACTTTTTGGATGTTCAAAAGGTGCCCCCGTGATCGGGCTCCGTGTTTTCCTTGCGTAGTCATCCGTGAAACACTCGACAAACGCCCGTGTTTGTACGGTTGTGTTGTTTCTGTGTTTTGGTGCACGTGTTTCATCCTTTAAATCTCCTTATCTTGCCCCGATTTCTTCTCTGTGAATCAGGTCCTGTTTAGCTTGGCTCATATCAAATGTGAATTCTTTTTAGTTCCAGGAAAAAAAAAGAAATTGCCTGGATATTTTTTATTCTTCCAGACGTGCCCCCACCCCGTTCCCTCATGGGTGGTCATTCCCGATAGTGGTGCCTGGTTATTTATGGCTGTAATACGAGAACAATGGGCTGAAAATATTTAATTGGTTAAATAAGGTTAAAGCGTAAGCAAGATAACAGATTTACCCACAAATTTCAGAGTTCCTGGGGGGGTTAGAGAAATGTATCCGACTGTTTTCTGCTTCAAGTTCTGCCGATCAGTACCAATGAGCTGCAGACTGTATGTGGTGGAGATGTGGTGGCTTCTTCAGGACGGAGGAATCGCTCTGCGGTGACCGTGCAGCAGGTCGATGGGTGACCATCTTCCCAGTTAGATGGTGACCCAGTGGATGAACATTTTACTGGGACTTTTTGGTGAAATCCAGTGGTTTATCCACGGGGGGCACGTATGCCTTGGGAGATGCGACGGTGCCGCACGGACGTGGCCCTGTGGCAGACAGATGAATCGAAGATGTTTTTGTTGCCACGTTGACGTCGTCTCCGTCGTCCATTTGCTGTGACCTCACCGAGGACTCGGGCCGAGTGCGAGATGCCAGCTGAGGCTGCCAGTCGCAAATGAAAAGCAGCCTTTGTGTACAAACATCTGAACTACTAGGAATCGGGGCGCACAAATGCGAGTAGGTTTGGATGAATCGGTTGTGTGGTTTTTGAAATTGGGGGGCAAAATTCAAATGAAATACAAGCGTGAACTCAGGATTTAAATTTATTTGGCCGGGCCAGTCATTATGTTTTGCCAATTTCTGTGTTCAAACAAAATTATGACTTCATTTTATTTTTTAAAGTCTGGAAATGGGCCCCGTGTGAGTTATTCACTTAAAGGGCATTCGGAGTTATGTCACCTGCTGGATGATCCAGTGTCACCGCACTTAATTATTCGTGGAAAAGGTGGCACTTTTCTTTCCTAGTACAGTTGTTTTGTATATCTGACACACAGTTAATGGAGAATCTGAGCTGCTGCCTTGGCGGAAAGTGGAGGCTTATGGTGGCCAGCAAAGTGCCGGAGGGGAAGGAGGACTGTGAAGCCAATGAGCAGGGGCTGGCTGCACTTCTCCAGCCATGGCAGATAGAGCCCGGGAGGCACTAGGTGGCTCTCAGAAGCGGGCTTGGATGCCGCTGTTGTCGCCTGGGGCGGTTGGTTTCAGTGGGGCAGCGGTAAGGACGCTGGCAGCCAGGCTTGGTTGGTGACAAGCGGTGGAGCAGACATCGGGGTCCGAATCCTGTGGCACGGAATGGAGGACTGTGGTCAGATCCCACCGTGTTGCCCTCGGGGGATGGGTGCGTTGGAGGGAGTTGTTGCTCTTGTAGACGGGCTACCCACAGTAGACATCTCATAGCACACGGTAAGAAGGAAGCTTTGTCTACAGGTGTATCAAATATTAATCCTGTATGTTATAGGCACATATTTACTTTTGGGGAAATTCTGTATCACGTTCTTGCAGAACGTAGAAGCTGTGTTAGATGTGATCTGCGCACTGGCACGGTGATGCCTGACATCACATCTCATCTCAGATAGACATAGGTAGATGGATGAAGAAAGCAAGTTATTGCAAACAGTCAGTAGTGTTGGTGGTGGTGAAACAATGGAAGACGGTCGGTGGTGGTGATTGGGGCGGGGGGCTGGTGGCATTGGCCATGGGATGGGAGGTGGTCCAGCTCTTTTCAGCATCCTTAGGAGGTGGAGATGCTGCTGTGCTCTTTTCACCAGGTGAATTCTGTAGTGGGTCCAGGAAAGGTACTTGGTGACGGATGTCCGTCGTGGTTTGCGAGCGAGACGAAGAGGAAGTTCCCTTGTTGCGTGTAGTCGGCAGCGTCGAGAAAGTACCGGTGACAGACGCTTGGGTTGAAGGTTCTGAGAAGTCTTTCTGACCCTGAGGAAGAACTTGTGGTCAAAGTTCTGACTAAAGGTCAGCATTCGTCGGGTTGACTGTTTTATTCCAGACGCTCCTTCTTCCACAGTGGGCGGCAGAGTGAACCAAGAACTGAAGTACACTCGGCAGATGATGGGTGAGGAGTCCATGTTCAGCCCCCAGCTAATGATCCAGACTGCACAGGAGGAAGGTGCCAACGTTCTCACTGTGGAGGCATTGCAGCAGCACCTAGATTCTGCCGTCAAAGCCAGCAGAGTGCATGTTTACATGTATAACCGGTAAGGACACCTAGTTATCACCGGGCTGCAGTCTAATGTGTGTTTAATGTTCAAATCTTGTGCAGATGGTGCCAAATTTCAGTGTGTTATATCGACCTACCTTTATGTTTTCAGGCAATGGAAATTGGAAGATTTATGCTACAAATCAGGAGAACTTATTACTGAAACAAATATTATAAATCAGGTGAGAAAGAACTGCTGGGGGTTGGTCATTGCTCGAATGAGGTTTGAAAAGGTGAATTTTGGTCTTACTTCTCTTGTTTTCAGATCATTGAAAGACTGTATCCTTGTCTCATAATCACTCCATTGGATTGTTTCTGGGAAGGTGCCAAACTACAGTCAGGAACAGCCTACCTCCCGTAAGTACTTTATATCAGCAGGAAGAGCTGCTGTAGAGCAGGTATCTTTCTTAGAGCTGGAGAAGTAGCGATTGTTTTTGTCTCTTTTGCTTTACAAGCGGTTTTCCTTTCTGTCAGTGTTCTGGTGTGTTGTGTTGTCCCGTTCGCTTGGTGACCCCTGGCCCTTCGTCGCTCTGGGTTTTCAGACGTGCCTTGAGAGCTCCTTCTGTGGGGCCTCACTGCAGCAGCAGAATATGGGCATTGCTGTGGCATGCTGAGAGCCCCATTCCCACACAGCAGATGAGGATTTTCGAGTGTTCTGGGTGGGAGACTCTGAATAACGATTCAAGCATGGTTAGGCACATTCAGGGCTGCTCCAGGACCACGGAGCGAGGAGGCCAGAAACGTCAGCAGCGAGGCAGCTTTCAGGGGACAGCCAGGGTAGACCTGGACACAGAGCTGGGGGGGGGTGCTGAGCCCGGACGACCGATGACGACGTGTGTCGGGTTTTTTTTTTTTTTTTTTTTTTTTAAATGAAGAATCAATTTCAATCTTTCCGTAAGTGTTGAGATTTATTGACGCGTTCAACCTGTCATCCAGATGACCGGAATACCAGCGTTGTCACGGCTTCTTGCTTCAGAGGTTAACAAAAGCTCACCACTGTTCCCCCTGCATGAAATCAATTAGTTCAGCTGCAATTTATTGGTACCACCGATGCTTATTTCACAAGCTGCTGAGAGCTGGGTCTATGCGTATGCATCTGATCTTACTTTTAGAGATCGGCGGCAGCTGACGCCATTGCCTTGTCCTCGAAGGACCCGCTTTTGTGCTCCCCTGTAGTTCCCACGAGCAAAGCACTTTGCTTGAATTGCTCCAGTAAACGTGACACGAGTGTATAAATCGGTAATCGGAAAGTAGCTCAACGCACGTCGCTGTTGCGAGAAGTGGAGAAGACGCGGCGCACAAGTACTCTTCTTTCGACCCCGTTGGCGACCGTCTCGGTTGCCCTCGTGAAGCGTCTTGACCCGGCGCGGAAGATATCCTGTATTTCGCCAAAAAAGAGTGATGCGCCCTGATTTAACGCTACTCTCTCCCACGTTGAGAAGACAGCATTGAAGAGTAGAGAGCCGAGGCACAGTTTGTGGGAACAACGGTCAATACGTCTTCATTGATTTAATCTAGCTAAATGGATGTTGAGCAGACCAGCTGTATTTCACTAGGTTTTGGACCATCTTGGTGGCTGTCAGTCAAAAAAACATGCTCCTTAAATATGATGTTGGAAAGGTTCTGTTTTGTTCTGAAGGTTGTGGTGTGCTGCTCAGTATGGTAAAAGTGGGTAATTACAGCATGGTTTCACTCAAAGAATGTGTTGCGTAAAATTGATTTGGACCTCGCTGTGTCTGCAGCCTCAGAGTTTGGTGCTTCGTGCCCAGTTTATGTGCATCTCCTATGTTCTCCAGGGGCAAGCCCCCGGTGCAGTGGACGAACTTTGACCCCATGGAGTTCCTGGCAGAGCTGAAGGGGCTGAAGGGGTTGAAGGAGCAGAAAGGGCTGATGGATGCGATGGACAGCTGGGAGGATCTGCTGATCAAGGCAGAGGTGGGCCATGGCTACATGGACCGGCCGTGTCTGAACCCCGCTGACCCGGACTGTCCTCTCACAGCACCCAACAAGAACTCCACACAGGTGAGAACGTTTCCCACCTTCGGGAACAGGGTAGCTGTGACCAAGGCTTCACTGTGATCCCACAATGCTGCAGATTTTACTTGGTTTTTATTGCTTCAGTGAACAGTTTCTCTTCGCCAAAGGAGATGCTGTGCGTGTGTTGGATCGAGGTGTAGAGGTCTTGGTCATTCATATAACTGCATAGTAACTCTTTGGCTGAGGCTCTGGGTGCGAATTTGAATCCACCTCGATCTATGCGGAGCTGGCTTGTTCTCTTCATGTTTGCACAGGGTTTTTTTTTTTTTTTTTTTTNTGAATCCACCTCGATCTATGCGGAGCTGGCTTGTTCTCTTCATGTTTGCACGGGGTTTTTTTTTTTTTTTTTTTTTGCCGCAGTCCAAAGACGCATCTCGGAGTTGGTTTCGTACAGCATTCCTATTACGTGTTTTAAACTCTTACCCGTGGATGTGTTTGTTCTGTCTCCTCGAGACAAGCGTTACAGAGCTTGTTTCATGGGAGCCTTTGTCGGAAAGGTACGGCACTCACATCTAAATCATTCTCGGTTGGTCTCTCCACAGCCCTACGACATCACTCGTGCTCTCAGCGGTGGCTGTCATGGCCTCTCCAAGAAATACATGCACTGGCAAGAAGAACTCATTGTGGGTGGGACATCCAAGAATGAGAGCGGGAGACTCCAAAGGTGAGAGCCTCGCAACTACTGAGAGGAGTGATATCCAGCCTGCTGCACTGTCCTGCTTTATGTTCACTTGAGCCCTCCTAAGCCTTGTAAGCCATCCAGCTGGCACGTTAATGGATTCCCGTACACAGCTTTGGAGTTCTGTGGTCCACCTCGACGCAAATTGCAACCATGTAGCTCTGGAGAAACAAACTCTTGGCTGTCAGGCGAAGGTAAAACTGCAATGAAGTGGCTGGAGACGGAACAGTATTTTGTAAGGCTGCGTTCAGTCCTTTGCATATTTACGTGTGTTCGTCTAGCAGTTTCCTCCAAAACCACGTACAAGTCAACCAACAAAGCCGCATCTCACAACGGACGGCGGGTTTTAAACGGAGACTCGTGATTTTCAGAGAGCGTTACTGTCGCCACCGCGAATTGCGCCGATAGCTGCATGTAGAACCGAGTGTCGTAAGACGTACAAGCGTGATCGTGGCAGATGGCCGAGGAGAGAAGCAGATCCACCGGTGTTAGTTCGGTGTCCTGACCCGATTGCAATGATTTACTGACTTGGACGTGGGTAGCTTTTGCTGGAGCAGTTTGGTCGAGGACTACAGCATTCCGTGGGATTTTCGCCGGGAACTCTCCCGTCGCGTTGTGTTGGCTGTACCTGCAACACCACCTGTTGTTCCACCACAAAGTCTCTGAATTCTTCACTCCTAATTTTGATTTGCATCATGTTTTACACTTGTACCAATCCTTTCATGTCCAATTACGCTCCTTTGTCATCTGGGACTCTTCTCTTATGTTCAGACAGCGGTTTCCTGTTCACTCTCTCTGCACCAGTCCGTTTTGTGTTCCTCTTATCTTCACCCAATCCATTTCATGCCTACTCTTTCATCTTTCCTCCCTCCTGTGGTGCTCCAGTGCTCAGGCCCTGCAGACCATGTTCCAGCTGATGACCCCCAAGCAAATGTATGAGCATCTGAAGGGATACGAGGTTGTTTCCCACATCAACTGGAACGAGGACAAGGCAGCTGCCATTCTGGAAGCCTGGCAGAGGAGATACTCTGAGGTACAGTGTTTTTCTCCCACGACTGGCACCGTGGGACCCGTGTCCCCAGGACAGCTCTTTAGAGCAGTCGAGATGGTCTGTAGCATAATCTACGTTTATTTTATAGGCACGTGCACGTTGTTTTATTGCCACACCAGGCACCGAGCGGCCTGTGGATGAACCATCTTTGTTTGCTTCCAACATCGTGCATCAGAAAGAGTAAAGTTTGGTCACCTTTGAAGCTGCATCAGTGCTGCTCTTTCCGTAAAGACGTTTTTTTTTCCCACTTTAAATTTCAATCTTTGTTTCCCATCAGTCATAACATCATGTCTCTTTAAACGTTGGGTCACTAAAGCACGGTGAATGAAGTGGAGGGCAGGTTATTATTTATTTATTTTTAAAGCACATCTTTGTTTCTGGAGAGGGTTCGTGTTGTAAAAAGGAACACGAGGGAGGGCAAGCCTGGAGGTCGCAGGCCCACCCACTTCCACACATGTGTCTTTTGGGCCCAGGCTGAGCCCGAGACCCCAGTGACCTGGAACAGCAACTGAGCACGCAGGCATCGTCGCGGCGGCCGGTGGTCTGGAAAACATTAACGGGTGGCTAAGCCTCTCACAGCTGTGGTCCCATTGGTGGTTTTGGTGGTTTCGCCTGCTGACATCATCTTCGAGGTCTGTGTTTTCGAGGCCCCGACCTCTGCTCAGCGCAACAAGACCCTTGTGCACCAGGGATATNCGGCCGGTGGTCTGGAAAACATTAACGGGTGGCTAAGCCTCTCACAGCTGTGGTCCCATTGGTGGTTTTGGTGGTTCCGCCTGCTGACATCATCTTCGAGGTCTGTGTTTTCGAGGCCCCGACCTCTGCTCAGCGCAACAAGACCCTTGTGCACCAGGGATACGCTGGCTGCTTGGGGGGTTGGCAGTTGGTGGTGGTGGTGGTGGGGGGTGTTGCCTGTTCCAGTTTTTTGTTCTGGAAAGTCAGACTCGGGTGTAGCTGTGGGATGTACAGAAAGAGCAGAGCATGTCCAGTAAATCCCACTTAAAAAATATTTATTTATTTTTTTTAAACAATTTATTTTTGGGCGCCGCAGCACTTTTGTCTAATAAATTGCCTCACATTGAAGACTTTGGATGTGGTCTGGCGCCATGTGTCCCGTGAACTCGGGGCTGTGGGTGGAGACTGCAGTAGCACAGCTATTTCTTTTCTGGTGGACAATCGCCGTTTGTTTTTGAGACGTGGAGAAATATATTCCGTCTCTCGAAAGACCACTATAACACCGTTTAAAGTCCTACCGACGTGAAGAATGTGGCTCTCGTGTCTGTTAAATAGTGATAAATAGCAAGCTGCTGTTCTCTCATGGCCACTTGTAGCTTCTGCAACCAGGACCGCAAAGTGGGAAGCAGTGGCAGCCCGGGTACCGACGGACCTCCGTATTTTGCAGGATGGGTCACGAGAGCCAGTTGCTGTCATTCACATCCGTGACTCAACTTCCGCGTCGACGTTATTTTTCCCCCCAGTTTGGAATGCTGGACACGTGAGGAAATGTGGCTCACTGTAGCACACGTGCCGCACCTCCGAGGTATTGTCGGTAACCACGGTGTCCCTCTGCGCAGGCCGTGCAGCAGAGCGTATCTGCCAACTCTTCTCAGAAGGTGCTCTCTTTCACAACTACTACTCTGGAGGACATCCTCAAGTCCTTCTCTGATGTCAGCGTGATCCGTGTGGCCAGCGGCTACCTACTCATGGTGAGTCGACGCCTTTTCTGCTTCTTTTGCTTCGTTCGCACACCAGCAAGGTGCACTGTACGTTGGTTCACGTCAGGGTCGAGGACACACTTGGCAGGTGTCTTGGTGTTCAATTTGGTCGTCTTCTGCACTCGGTCTGCAGCTTGCCTACGCCTGCCTGACCATGCTCCGCTGGGACTGCGCCAAATCCCAGGGGGCCGTGGGCCTGGCTGGGGTCCTGCTGGTGGCACTGTCTGTTGCAGCCGGCCTGGGCCTATGCTCCCTCCTCGGCATCTCCTTCAACGCCGCCACAACTCAGGTAGGTTGATGGTTTGCTGCGATTTCAGCTTGGCGTGGTGCCTCTGCTATAACAATTTGTCTCCTGAACCACAGGTTTTGCCCTTCCTTGCGCTGGGAGTTGGCGTCGACGACGTCTTCCTCCTGGCTCACGCCTTCAGCGAAACGGGTCAGAACAAGAGAATCCCCTTTGAGGTAAGCGCTGGGTCTCTTCGTTTCCATAAAGTCAACGCAGCCATTCCGACTGCGAGAAAGGTGCTCCGAAAGGATCGTCGCCGCTTTAATTTCCCAAGAATCTCGCCGTGGCCTCGGATTGTAGTCCAGGCAGCTGCACCGACGCGAGAGGCAGAACACGCTGCGTTATCTGATCTGATCACAGAGAGGAAGTCTCACTTGCTGGGTGGAATGTGAGGAGAGCTTGTCTGTGCCTGCGGCAGACCCTCCGACGTGTTACCAGCCCAACGTCGCACGTCGAGGAGGGGAAAGGGCACCGAATTTGCCGACGTTTAATCGAAACGTGGAAAAGATGTAGTCCCACCCCTGGTGGTGTGTGTCTGTCTTTGTGTGCCACGGCGTACCGAGGGGGCCTGGGCAACAGACGTGAGGGAACAGTGACTGGCCTCGGAGGGGGTGACGAAGTATCTCCTTGTTGTCGGGGGGGGGGGGTTGTCGTCTTCACTACGGGACTGATGTTGAGGCCAGTCTCCGCCCGATGAGACTCGAGGGGGTCAGCGGTGTCCTTTCCTCAGAACATAGCGGGTCCCTCCCGGAGCAACGAGCGGGGGGGGGATTTCCACGTGTGTGGTCCTCAGCGTGTTCTTGGGCAGAGCCGCCTCGAGGCGTGTGCGTATGTGTGTGCAGGCACGCGTGCTCTCCAGCGAGTGTGTACCGTAGTTGCATTATGGGTGATTAGTCTGAAGCTTTGTTCTCCATCCCCCCCCCTTAACAAAACCCTGTTTGAACACAGATTAAAACCAGGAATCCGTTTAATCAAGGGCTGCGTTTATCAAGTTGTCGTTGGGAAACACGAGGGGTTTGTCCCTGCGCTCTTCCTTCTGCAGCCTGTCTCACTACTTCGTGAGCCGCTTTACTGCTCGGAAAGTCGGAAACGTTCCCGCAGACGGCGTGGTGAGCTTGTCAGCAGTTGGTCCCGTGACGGAGCGCGTTCCAGCAGACGCTCAGGTTTCCAGCCATGTACGCAGTTCTGATTAAAAAAAGTACACCTGAGCCACACCTGTATCAGGACAGTTAAGAAGAATAACCAGCAGGAGTCCTACATGTGTGAAAATTGCTGCAGAAGAGGTGGGAAGACATGGCACCTTATTTCCCGATCAAAATTTTTAACCGAATGCTGCGAGGGTTGCGCCTCGACGCGTTACTCCAGAGGGACTTGTGGCGACTTACCCGTTTGTACATCTCGCTAACGTTTTCTGGAGCGAGTTAGAGAAAGTACCTTGGTCAGCGACTTTGGGAGGAGGGATTCGAACCTGTTATCTCTGAATCCAGAGGCAGGAGCCCCCAGCTTCTGACCAGCACTGTATATGTGAGATCATTAAGTGAAGATGATGAGATGATGGCCACCTGCTTGGCCATCCCGTGACCCTGGCTCTGATGTTTCCGTGTGTGACCCACAGGATCGCACAGGCGAATGTCTGAAGAGGACGGGGGCCAGCGTGGCGCTCACCTCCATCAGCAATGTGACAGCATTCTTCATGGCTGCTCTCATCCCCATCCCGGCACTCAGGGCCTTCTCCCTGCAGGTGCGTATGTTGGCCCCTCCTCCGTGTCCCCACGCGCTCTTCATATCGGTCACGACTCCAAATGGGGCGGAGCCAGCAGCTGTGCTGCGGTCTCATGTAAACCCAGGCGTGTGTGCCGGGTGTTCTGCTGCTCCAGATCCATGGCTGCTACACGTCACCCTGTCTTCTAGGGCTCGGGGCCGTGGTTAAGGGTTGCTAGACGGGAGGTGGTTGGAGAGGGAATAGTCGGCGAGGGGGGTTGCAGGGTACGGTCACCCTTGGGTGTCGAGCATCGGCAGCTCGCTTGTGACGACTGGACTAGCTGCACCTTTCGATAGAACTAAGCTGTTTGGGTCAGAGTGATGGAAGTCCACCGTGGGCCTGTTTGGTACTCAGCTTTTCAGTATGACACGTCTTATAATTTTAACGGGGAGTCGCATTTAAATTTTTTTAGACCCAGTTTAAATATGCATGTGCATAATTGGTTTAAATGATCGTTCCCTGGCACCCCTGGACCATCATGTCTAGTAGGCTGGTAAGGCAGGGGTTTGAACACACTGCCTAGAGGTGACACGTGGGTTGCCCGCTTTGTCAGCCCAAGGGATTGTGTCCCTCCCAATTTTACTGGGTTGCAACCGTGAGCTCCCCTGTGGGGAGGTGGGAGTGAGTCATCGGCTGGTTAAGGCTTTCTATATCTCGAGGGATGGATGCGTCTGGTTTTTTAAAAAAAAAAAAAAAAAAAAAAAAGGTCAGTATGTTGTCCATGTGCTCTCTCACAGAGAGCAGATCAAGGGTAATATCTTCCTGACTTTGATGTTGACTGCTGGGATGTGTGAGATTTATGGCTAGAGTATGGTAAGGATGGGTGGCGGTGTCAGGGTGGGGTAAGGACTGACCTTGTTGAGGGCCAGCAGAAGAAGTGGTCCCTGCATTTCCTACCCACTGCCTTTTTTTTTAACCCTCTGTTGTGTTTCTTGCCTCTTGACTGCTGGGGAGGAAGACGGCAGTGTGTGCTCTCCTGCTGCCACCCAGCCCACGATGACCAGATGTCTGTGTTCACGAGGTTATTTGGCAGATTTTGGCCTCTATAGCGGATTGTGGTTGTTTATACATGGCCCAGCATGGTTTGGAGGAACACACCCGAAGTGCTGGGGATGAGACTGTTGGGTTGTGTGTAATTGAACTAGGCTGAAGATTATTGGGAGAGTTGCTTTAGCAGCACCCACAGCAGAAGCTGTAGTGGATACCACTTCTAATGCTGTTTGGCCTCCCTCGCTCCTCCGCCCAGCCTGGAATTTCTGTTCCTCTATGTCTTGCATCTATGCCAACCATGTCGTGGCAGATTTTTTTGGGGGGGTTTGGCCCCACTGACCGTGTCCTTGCTTGGCTCGGGGTCCAGGCCTGCCCCTCGCACGTTCCCTGGTTGTAGAATCAGATGGAGAAGATAACCACAACCTCCCACCTGCTCCAGCAGGGCACGTTCACCCAGATGTTACTCAGCACCGGCAGCGAAACACCTGCAGAAGACCATTTTTGTTTGGCACATTGGACACGTGGAGAAACACGAGCGCTAAAATGCTAATGACAGCTCGATGCGTTCGGAGGAGAGCCACCGATGCGTAGATGAAACAACGGACACCTGACTGGTTATTGGCATACGGAGGAAACGTAAGATATCGCAGGGCATTGCCTGTGTAGGGTAATGTTTGTGCATCGTGTGGAGTTTTTTTTTTTTTTTTTTTTTTTTGGGGTTACTCAGCCACCCCATGCTGGCTTTCATGTGTGCAGTGTGAGCACTGTGCAAGCTGGGAAAGGGAGAACATTCCAGCAGGGAGTTACCAGACTTTGGCGAGGGGATTAAAAAGGGGCTCAAAGCGGGGCTCACAGTGCCAGTCCCAACATAGCCCTTTGCATAGCTGTGGTCTCCACCCGCCTTGTTCTCCCTTTTCGCTTAACCCTTCTTAACTGTGTGTGTGTGTGTGTGTGTGTGTGTGTGTGTGTGTGTGTGTGTGTGTGTGTGTATGTGTGTATGGCGCGTTCGCCACTGTGGAGGTACTGTAGACTTGCAGGGGTGGGGTTGAGGGGGGGTTACTCTGAACTGGCAGCGGTGAACATGTGAGGGGGTGGGGTGGGGGTGCTGTCTGACAAGCCTCAGCATCTGCTCATCACCTCCAGGCCCCAGCAGCCCCCCGGCTCCCTGGGTGGTCTGGCAGCTCAGAAGGATACAGACTGTACCTTTGGCAGGGCCCCAGCTTGCCTGCCCCACCACATGGCACGGCAACCCACACCCTCACTTCTGTTTCCCCCTCACTCTCCTCAGTGTTACCCCCCCCCCCCAAGACGCTCTTCAGTGAACAACAGCAGCAACAAGCAGCTCAACTGTATTATTATTATTATTATTATTATTATTATTATTATTATTATGATTAATAATAATACTAATAATGTAAAGATACAATAGAGAATGAAACGGCTAGAAACCAAGTCTGCATAGCTGTGTGTGTGTGTGTGTGTGTGTGTGTGTGCGCGCACGCACAGTTACTCTTCATCCCTCTTCCTACGTCAGACATGTATGTAATGTGCTGCCGTTTTCACAGTCACGTCTTTGCCCAGGAGGTAAGGAGCTCACAGTCCCTGAGATTGTAGAATAGTGGGGTCTCTGTTTATGAAGGTAGAGAATTAAATCTCTGATTTCTTTGTATTCTGAGCAGCTGGTCAAGAAGCGTAGCTCTGTCTCCACCTGTTGTAGGTAACCAGGTCAACTTGTGTCTAACCTTCTCTGCAGCCAGGCTGTGGTCCTTGAGTCTGTACTGTGTCGCCGGTCGGGTCACCTGCCATTCTGTACTGTCTGTTTTGCGGCTAAACAGCACCGGAGTTGACGTTGGCCTTTGCTTATCTCGGTCCAAACGGACAGATATTTCTCATTTCTCTCATTAATAATTTGGTGGTGTTGGATCCTCCGAGGTGGGGTTTTACTGTCCTCGGCCAGGTTCTTGTTAATGCCCTCAGATTGAGTCAGTCTGGTGTGCCTCGGAACCGTTTGGTTGTATAGACCCTTCTCCAAGGTCAACTCTTGGCTTTTCTTGGGCATTAAAGCCAGAGGGAGTTGGGGGTCACTCATTTTTAGGTGAGTAAAATTTCCTTGGGAAAAAAATATTAAGGTTGAAATTCTTGATCTTTTAAAGCTTTGAATCTTAATCTCTCTCTCTCAATTTCTCCAGTTTTTCCCTCCCCTCCTCCTGTGATTCTTTTGGTTTCCCTGACTTCTCCAGTTGCAGATGGGTTGGGCAGCCAAGAACTTTTTATGCTGGTGTGTGTACAAGCAGTTATGGTGTCGTGCTCGCTGAAGCTTTTATGACCTCCATGTATGCGCAGTCATGCCTGGCTCTGTGTCTTTGTTGGTTCAGGAGCCCGCAGTTGAAATTCTAGTCAGAAGCGCAGGCCTTTCTAGAAGCAGGAGCACAGGACCCATGGTGCCATCGGTGTTATTGCAGCTTCCCACTTAACATGCCGGAGCAGTGGTGCCTCTCGTTTCTAGGAACACCTTTCCAAACACAGAGCTCTGGGCTGTGTTTGTGGACCCCACAGCATGCTGCTGCACTTGGACCTGCCCTCTTTCCAGGTGTGTTGCTATGTGTTCAAACTCTTGTTTCTGTTTTCTTATCTCCATTTGATCCACACCGAGTGTAGATTTACCTACAGACAGGTGCTGCATCTCCCTTCCTAATGTTTTTCTGGTGTTTTATGGAGGTAGCCTCTCCTCGCATCCCACACGGAGGCCCTCTGCTGGTGGTGTAGTCTGACATGGATGTAGTTCTTAGTCTGTGTGCTTCTGGTGTTCATTTAGATCTCTGTAGTAGCTCAGAATGTTCCTGAAACATATGCTCCTCTATAGGAACTGAATCTGCTGAATACGAAAATTTTGTTAGGGCTGAATAGTACTGAGTAACTTGTGGAACATATGCTTGAAACATATGAAGCTGCAGGGTGCAATATGTCACTTTTTCGGTGGATTTTTTTTTTTATTTTATTTTTAACGGTGCCATTTGAATTTCTGGGTGTTATAAATGAGCGACGTAAAGGAGTCAATCGGGATATTTCTGCCAAAGAGGAAGGTGGTCACCAAACAGACCAACAGACCGGAATCTCAAATCCCACAGTTCAGTTACAAACAAAAGGCTATTGAGTCATAATTTGTGTTTTCTTGTGTGCAAAATACCATTTAAACGCGATTACACAACAGAGCATTTTATCTTGTGCATGTTTCTGCATGTTAAAGATGCTCAAGTATGAGCATCTTTAAGTGCCTTCAGCATTGAGTTAGAATAGAGTAATACTGTAGCGAGTCACTTCAACCGAGGTGGCGACTGGACTGTTGGAGGGCAGTCATTGTTCCTCTGCAGCACATTTAAACACTAACAGACCACAAAGACTCGGCCGCCCCAAAGCTCTTGAAGCCCTTCAACAAAGAGCGGCTCACAAATCTCCTTGCATCTCCCCCCGACGGCTGGATACAACTTGTGTATTTACAGGTTTGCAGCGTTGCATTATGGGAGAGGCACAGCACTCCCTGGCACCGCTACAATACCACTAATACTAGTAGAAACTTCTGCCCGAACGTACAGTGTGTCGTCTTCGGTAAACCCCGTCCGTTGATTGTGGCGAGAAGAGGATGTTAGAGATTGGAAAGGTGGAGCAGGAGGATGGGGGCAAGTCACGTTATTTCTGAATTCACTTTATCGTAGGGTGTATCAACGTGGGGTTTTACTGTAGTAAATGTGATGTTCGGTAATTTTTTTTTCCTCAATGATTTTCATTCCATAAAATGGTTGGTGAAACCACATGTTAGATTTCGAGTTTGTGACACGTAATTTAAAACACACAGCAGTTTTGTAGATGCTCACGGTGTTCAAAACCGCCAGCAGATGTTTTGCCAGTGGTAATTTGTGACACGTTGAAGTCGACTGGATGTTTTCTGCAGTTCCCATTTTCCATCACTTCTGCCTTCGTAGGGCTCCTCTTTTTTTGCGTATACAGTCAACGGGTTTCCCTCCGTCTCTTCCTCTGGCTTTGCACAAATATTCCAACCGAGGAATGGCTTCAAAACCACCGGTTCTTTTCAAGACGCGTCATTGTGTGCCGTCTTATTCGATTGTTTGGACTTTGGTGTCTATAGTGTATTTACAGTGCTGCTTAAAAGTATGCGAGCCCCTTGTGCAATTATAGATTCCCTTAGTTTTACCACAAAATCATGATTTAATCAGAACCAGTCTTTCTCATCCAACATAACGGAGGTATAATTATCAATTCCATATGGTGGTTTAGAGGAAATCACGGGTGTAGTAGAAAAACAAAATTAAAAAGGAATTGGTATAGGTGCAAAAATAAGTGAACCCCAAGTTGCACTGGTTAAACCAAGTAGGTAAATAGAATCGGGGGCATAAATCACCGGGAACCATATTAACCAGTCAAAGGAGATACCTTAAGGAAAGAGCCTAGTTGGATCTCTGATTTAAAAAAAAAAAAAAAAAAAACCTGGTCAGTTTGGTGGTACCCACAGAGGGTAAATGGAATGCAAGCATGCCATGCCAAGAAGAGGCAATGTCACAGGACATCAGGAAGAGGTTTGTGGGAGCACATCAGTCTGGAGAAAGCTGTAAAATCATCTCAAAAAGATTTGAGCTCTATCTGGGAGGCAAATAACTTACAAAAGGAGAACATTTGAAATGACAGCAACCCGGCCTAGAAGTGGCAAAGTATTGCCAAGGTTCACAAGAAAAATAATAAATCAGGTAAAAGCCAACCCAAACATTACATCTAGAGAATTGCAGACCTCCCCTACTACATCTCGGGTAACTGTGCAGTAAGAACACTAAATGGAAACAGCATTCATGGGAGGGCTGCCAGGAGGGAGCCTCTGCTGTCAAAAAAGAACCAAACTGTCTGTCTTAAGTTTGCCAGAGAACATCTGGACAAACCTGGCCGTTCGTAGAAGTCCATTCTCTACAGAGATCAGCACCAAAATTGACTTTTTTGGTGACAATCAAAAACTGCAATGTTTGGAGAAAATCCAACAATGCCTACCACCGATGAACCATATCCCAATAGTCAAGCATGGTGATGGGAGTATCAAGATCTCGGGCTGCTTCTTCCCCTTTGGACCAGGAAGACACAGAACATCGTGCCATCCATCAAGAAGTTGGGCTGAAAATGGGTCTTCCAACATGATAATGACCCGTATCTATCTAAAGAATGGCCCAGGTGAGGAAAAAAAAAAAGATTTTTGTTTTGGATGGACCAAGTCAAAGTCCTGACCTAAATCCAAATGAGATGCTGCGGCAGGACCTGAAGTGAGCAGTTCATGGCAGACACTACTCAAACCACTCAACTGGCAGAGTACTCTCAGGAGGGCTGGGCTAAAATCCCTCAGGACAGAGTCTAATCGGTGACTATAGGAGACATTTATTCCTAGTTATCACTGCTAATGGAGGTGTCAAGATTTTAAGTTTTGTTTTAATATTCCATACAAGAAAGACCATCCCTCTGAGGTTCACATGCTTTCAAGCAACTGTTACTCCCCCTTCTGGGCACTTTCTCTCGTGTTAAGCGCTAGAGGGCAAAGGGGCCGCACATAAAATGGTAAAAGGGAAGGTGGCGAGGATGCATGTCGTCTAGATAACGTGTCGAGAAAAGAGTTTACCGTGGGGGCGGATACCAACACACAGTGAAATATTTACTTAAAATAGTGAAAGTGACAAGGTGTCCAAGGGAGGGAAAAACAAACTGCCAGAAATCTAAACTGAAAATAAAAAGTGGCTCCTAGTTAAGCTACCATCATCAACACTAACAGAACGCACAAAGCGAAAACCGGACACCACGCTGTGGACACGTGGAAACGCCTACAAAATACAGAAGCCGAAGGACCAGCCCACACTCCTCCTTGCTCAAAAGTGGTTTTTATCTCCCTAGGAGGTGGAGCCAGCGACGCATTAGTCCGCTTCTCCAGGTGTGCTGAATTGGCTTGATGCTCACCTGTTTGGCACTGGGGAGGGGCAAACACAGCACTGTATTTTCCCCAAACCTTTGCCCACCCTCCACCTTTGATCTAGTTAGTGCAGCTTATGGTCAAACCTTTTGATTTCTGGTTCAGATTTCTTTCAGTCGCTTAACTTGACCTGAACACTTCAACATGTTCGCTGTGTGTCTGGACTGTGCGGAGTGTGAACTTGACCTGTGTCAGTAGGTATGTTTGAGTGCTGGGTTCTAACGTCACTTTATAAAGGCTCTCTCTCCCTGTCTCTCACCCTCCCCCTTTCCTCCTGACTCCAGGCTGCAGTGGTGGTGGTCTTCAACTTTGCCATGGTGCTGCTCATTTTTCCTGCCATCCTTAGCATGGACCTTTACCGCCGTGAAGACCGCCGGTTTGACATCTTCTGCTGTTTTATCAGGTAAATATACCCAGCAGCCTAATGGCCTTGCGGAAAGGAAAACGCTGTCTGCAAAGCTCAGAGCACCAGAAGTGGGTGACAGAGAACTTGGATGTGTTACTGCTGAATGTGGGTTTGCAAGCCCACGTGTCCAGGCAGCTGCAGCCCTGGGGAAGTTCCCAGCTGGTTTCTGGTTCCAGTGGCACACCATCTTGCTGTGTGGAAGTTGGAAAAAGCGGGTTTGACCTACTGGGCTTAACTACTGGGCGTAGTTATTGTACCATCATTTACAGGAAATTAGACCTTAATGCACAAACGTTCTCTTCCATCATTACGCTTTTTCCCCCTTTTCCCCTGCTCAATACTAACACTTAAAGTACCTGTGGGAAGATCTGTTTGCTCACCCTTGGGGCCGTAATTGGGGTTTACCGCCGATAATGTGATTTTTCTCACACTCCAGCTACACTCAGATATGTTCACACTCAGGTCTGGACCTGTAACCTTCGCTGTCGAGGCTGCTTAAGTCAGACGTGTATGTACTGCACTTCTATACAGCCCATGCGCCAACCGGGTGATCCAAATGGAGCCTCAAGCGTACGTGGACAGCAGCCACTTCAGTCCGCCCCCTTCCTACAGCAGCCACAGCTTTGCCCAGCAAACGCGGATCACCATGCAGTCCACGGTGCAGCTGCACACCCAGTTCGACCCGCGGACACAGGCTTACTACACCACGGCCGAGCCGCTGTCCGAGATCTCCGTCCAGAACATCGCCTCCGCCCCCGTCAACCAAAACAACAACAGTAGTTCTTTGGGGCTCAAAACCTCGGGCCGTGCCCCTCGTTCCCCCGGTGGTGCCCCCTTGCCCGACCCTGGGAGCTGCCAAAGCCCCGAGAGCAACAGTTCCACACGAGACCTCCTCTCCCACGGTTCAGATGCTGCCCTGCGCTGCGTGGAGCCTCCCTGTTCGCGCTGGACCTTCTCGTCCTTTGCTGTGAAGTACTACGCTCCCTTCCTGCTTCGGCCGACGACTAAGGTAAGCTGTTGCTTTGCCTGTCCCACCCAACGCAAGGGGGGTTTTTTTTGTAGTTCCTTTCTTCTGCCAACACCTCCTTGAGCGGTTGGAGCCACAGATCATCGTTTTCCGAGTCGCGGTTCCCCTTGCAGCCTCCTTGACGTACACTTTTCCAAGTGCTGTGGAAATAGGTCCTCTCGATGGCTTTTATTTTGGTTCCTATAAAAACCAGTGTCATGGGATAGTCAGACAGAAATGGAAGAAAGAAAGACCATGTTTCAGTCCTTTAGAAAGGGGACCCCTGCCTTTCAGCACTGAAGCCAACCTTTTGCTTCAGTCAGCGCTGAGCCGTACGACTTGGTCGTCAAAAGGACGTCGACGTCTAAGATTTGTTTCTTCCGTCCAGGTGGTGGTCATTGTGATGTTTCTGGGCCTGCTGGCGGTCAGCCTGTACGGGACCACACGGGTGCAGGATGGCCTCGAACTCACGGACATAGTTCCACGGGAGACCAGAGAGTACGAATTCATAGGAGCGCAGTTCAAGTACTTCTCCTTCTACAACATGTACGTGGTGACGCAGAAGGCCGACTACGCCCGCATCCAGGACACGCTGTATGACCTGCACGGCCACTTCGGCACCGTCAAGTATGTTCTCCGCGATGCCGACGGCCGACTGCCCCGCATGTGGCTGCACTTCTTCCGGGACTGGCTGCTGGGTAAGCACCTATCCCGCAGTCGCTCTGTTCAGGTGTGTATGCAGCGTGTAGTGCAGTGTGACCTTTCCACATCAGCGTGCCGATATTTTCTCGGTTTGATCTCAAAACGGTTTAAAATTATCCGTTTAGCGGACACTCCAAATACGTATAACTTTTTCCGCAATTGGACACGCTCCTAGTCCACGTTGAGGTGAATTGCTAAGTAAAAGTAAACAAACACACTCGGGGGCGCCAAACCACGCAGGGCCAAAACCACGGTTATATCTGGAAAGTGGAGCTCGAAACCGCCGAGCATTTAATTTTGCCTAAGGTGTTCTCAAGTTAAACATTTTATTTATTCGTTTTGTGGACACTTTTCCGAACAAAGTTGTCAGCTTTAACTGGGCGAGTCAAAGTCCCAGAGAGGCGGGTCCAAATGTCCGCTGTTGACCAATGAGATTTAAAAAGCTGGAGTTAGTGACCAATTAAAGCTCACAGCGTATTTGCATAACTTTCCCCATGGCACTCCGGGTCCTCCGGCAAAGGAAAATGTGCAAAATTTATTGGATGAAGATGAAGTTCTCACTCAAAGCAATGATTTACGCACAGATTTATTTATACATTAAGGAGTTTTAATTTGAGTTTTCATTTGCGTGTAAATGAATCTCTATACGTCGATTTATAGACCCCCAGTACCCTGACTTTCCATATTGTTTTTTTTCCCTCCCCATTTACTTTATATGACTTGTTTCCAATTTACCTTTTCAGTTTGTTTCAATAATTATTGGATTCCCTGTTTTTTTTAATTTTTTATGAAGGCATAATCGAGAGGCGTTTGTTGGGAGGAACATGTCACTTGGTGTAAACAGACGTGCTAACAGGAGATCAACGGTCTAATGTCTTTAAGAGGAACATATTATTTTGCTGGCCTTCCATTTGTCTGTCATCCCAGTGTTGAACAGTGGGACCACCAGATGTTTGCGTGTGAGAACAAGGGAGGCAGAGAAGGAGAGGAGGGAGGGGGAGACGTCTTTTATATTGCGGTTCAGAGCATATTGACAAATTGGACACAGACCGGGAGACAAGAGTGCCTGAAAAACTGTCTCCAACAAATGAGCATAGGCAGTTGGATTGGGAGGTCTGGGAGGGGTTTGAGGAGAATGTGGAAAAAATGAGCAGGGCAGAGTGAGGTTTAAGGGAAAGGGGTAGAGGATGAGGGACCTGGGATGAGGGCGAGAAAACTACAGGAGAAAATAACAAACAGAAACGCATCCAGAAGCTGCTGAGAGTCGACTGACCTCATCCAGGTCCACCTCCTGCACTGGATATTGTGAGTTTTCCGGGCCGTTAAGGTTGCTCTAAATATCGTACGACGGCAAAAAGTGACTGAGTCACGTCCGTAACGCAGTGGGAGTCCATCCCCCACCGGTGCAACTGGCCGGAGGGGCCCAGTTTGTCATTGAACCAAAAAAAAAAAACCAAAACGAAAAAACTCACGACGATGATACTAGATTTCGAAAACATACGGTATAATGTCCTGACTTGATTTATACCTAAACCTCGATGTTTTCCTGAACTGTGCGAATGTCACGTGGATGGACCACCGATGTAATAACTCGGCACTTTACCCAACTTCTTTGTTTGCTCTTTCCGGGGGTAAATAAATGTATTTGCTAATGGGCCATGGACTTAAATCCTACAAATAAACCATTTGGAAAGAGTTTACGGCTTCGTAACAGACAGTAAACCTCTGGCCTCTTGAAAAGGGAGAAAAAAATGGCCTCCAAACCAGTGTGAAATGAGTTCTCGAAGCCTGGTGCTTAACCCGAGCCTACGATTTTGGACCAGGTTTGGGCCGGTTTTTCACAAACATCACACTTGGTTCGGATTTATTTTCTAGTCGGTGGAAGCAAACTGATTATTATTTAATGTTTGAGGTTTATTTGTAGTAGACGAAACCAGTAAATTGTTTGCATGCTTGTGCTCTCGTTTGCTCGCTTCCATCTGCGTGCGAAGGGGGTGCAGATAGTTGAACGTTTGCAACTGGGGGAACTGAAGCGAAAACCGAGAAAGAGAGAGAACTACTCAATCGAATCCAGGAATCGAAGGAAGAATCGCGGTTGAGTCAGGAGAGCTTTGATATGGAAACATTATGACTTGGATGCGACTCTCCTCCACCACAGCTCCTACTGATGTAGAGCATCTTCGTTCTAGATGGTTCTGGATTACGTCAAGTTGAATTCATTTGACTGTTCAGCCTTATTTGTCTGGTGAAGATAATTGACAACTGATGTTTCTATGTCAAGTCCTTCATTTGGTGGTGCTTTGGTGCTTAATCACTTCTTACCTTTAAGACAGATGGTTTACCATCATAGTCCACTATGCCGTGCGTTGTTAAGCTGGGTATGTGGACCACTGCTTACTGTCCCGTATGGAAATACAGTCTATTATGGCACGGTAATTGTTGCCTGTAAGATAATCAGTTCCACAACAATGTCATGTTTTGATTTTACGTTGGTTTGGGGTTTGTGCCATTTGGACTCGGTCAGGTCGGGGTTTCAAGGTCTCCGGTATGGGCTTCAGTTTCATAACCGTGCAGACCTCTACCAAGTTCTCAGCATTGAACCGACATCGAGACATGGCTGCTTGCGGTGCTTTTTACACATGAATTTGTCAAAGTGCAAAGGACCAGAAAGCAAAACAAACTCAGTAAAACCACACAGCAGACCAAGTAAGTTGGATGCATTTTGATCTTGTTGCAAAATGTTCGTGAACTGAAGGCTTGTTTCACTAAATGAATTGAAGGAATGCACACACCTTCAACTAAACACAGCGCACACACACGTCCATGTGGCTACCCTCAGGCCTCCAACGGCTGATGTAGAGTGGACTTGAGATGTGTTAGGATACATCAGGGGATCTTCTCAAACCAGAAAGGAGAAGACTGGAAACTGAGGGGGACATGTGTATGGGGGGTGGGGGCAACCCCACCAAGAATTAGAAAATAAATCAACACAGTCCTTTCACATCAGAAACTGAAAGACATCTCCTGCACCTACCTACTATTACCAAAACCAGCAGGCATTGAACACGCAAAGACTGACTCTTCTGACGTCCTCATGAAGCTGGCTGCTTTCACAAGGTCACTGTAGCAGTCAGAGCAGTTGTCTTCCAATCGAAAGATCTAGGTTCAAATCCCACCTCCTGCTGTAGCATTCACGAGCAAAGTACTTACCCTGACTAGTAGGTTACCCAGCTGTACAAATGGGTAAAACCAAGTAGCTTAGTGTCACTTTGAGAAAATTGTCTGCTAAATCATGGTTAATAATGGCAACTAAATCGCTGTCCCATTTTTATTAATCCTTTGACCCTTAATGCTCACTGTGACTTCTCATGGTGTCCTGTCCTGAAGAGAAGAAATTGCTCCACTAAGACAGTTTGTTGGTAAATTTGGTAAGATTATAAATGAAGGAGTACATCGGTTTGGACTGGGACCTCTTGTGGGCAAGGATGTGAACCTGCAGGTGAAGTTCACCCAACCCATCAGCAGAAGTTGATGGGTTGCACTGCGTTGTAGGGGAAATCTCTTCCTAGGGAACGTGTGAGCGTTGTTGTCCAGTGCTTTGCGCACGAAGGTCAAGCGCGGTCATAACACGTTGCTCCCGTTGTGTGTTGCAGGTCTCCAGGAAGCCTTTGATCGCGACTGGGAGGCAGGGAGGATCACTCAGACCAGCTACAAAAACGCCTCTGACGACGGGGTCCTCGCCTACAAGCTCCTGGTGCAGACCGGACGAAGGGACAAACCCTTCAACCTCAACCAGGTGACGGCACATTCCTCCTCAGTCACATTCGTACACACCTCTTGGACTCTCCAGGAACCATCATTAGCTTTTTTTTTGTTAAGTGTTGGTAGCTGTTGCAGGTTCATGGTAAACGGGGGGAGTCTGAGCTTCTCAGCATCTCGATTATCATTATGAATTTGAAACTTGTGTTAAGTGGGGAAATCAACATTGTGGAGAGCATTCCGGCAGCCTTTGGAGCGCACCGTGGTTCTGAGAAGAAAAAACAAAAAAACAGTCTCTGAGCACATTTGCGGTCAGTTTGCGAGGAACGCACCTGGCTTATAAACGCGCTTCACAAGACTAGAACTTCGGCGCTCATGCCGGGACTGTGGTCGGCCTCTGAAAAAGCAGTTAGGTTCTCATTCAGACCAGTTGACGGATGCGTGTGCTAGCCGAAGACTGAGGGCCCAGTAACCACTTGCCAGTCCTCTGCTCCCTTCCTGCATCGAATATGACAGTTTAACACATTTCCAGTGTTTTGAGTTATTGCTCAGTGTGAAACACCGGCCTGGAAGTGGGAGGGGGGAGGCCGCCCCCCCCCTACCCCCACCCCTCCCCGCTGCCTCACGCTCAGTGTGAGGGCTGGGACTGCAGCGTTGACTTTGTGGGGTCTTGGAGAAGCGTTTGAAAGAAAAAGGCCTTTTTCCTCCGCTCTGCGTTGGCTGTCAGAACGAGACGACTCCGTGCGCCAGGTTAAACGGGGGGGTGGGTGGGTGGGGGGGTGTATGACAACCATGCTGGCATCCAGCCCTTGATGTCATTTCCTGTGCCTGAGAGCACAAGCAGCTTTTAAGACATACAGTCACTGCGTATCCTGCTGCTTAATTGAATCCAGACCTGTGGTGCGGCCCCCCCCCCCCGCCCCCCATAATACTGGCGCTGTCACTACTGTCTCTTCATTCACTGGAGAGGATACACGTGGTTTTGGCCCCACAGGCCAACAGCGGAGCGTGAGCGCGTGTCCACAGTAGTGAAATAATCTCCCTCGGCTACCGATAGACGCGTCGTGATTGAACATAAAACAAGATGCCTCTGGTCTCGTCCTTTGACCTGCGGAGAACGTCGTGACAAATGGTATTTTGCATGTTTTTTTTTTTTTTTTAAAAGGTCAAGTCTGGTCTGAGCTGCTCGCTTGGTCCCGTCTTTGCGGCCCCTTTTGCTTGACGGTGCTTCTTCTGAGCAGAAAGCCACAGCGACCCTTGGCGTCCTGGGTGTACGTCAGGGTCAGGAGAAGCACCGTTTGTACAGATGTTGTTTTATTTTTATAGCTTTCCTCCATTTGCTGGGTGGCATTCCCATCAGTGTTAACAACAAGGTTAACTGCACTCAGGCGGCCTCAGGGATCCCTGCCAATTCTTTTTTTTTTTTTTATTGTTACGCTAACTCAGGCATTTTTCTCTTGCAACCCTCCTCCCACCCTCAGCCCCCGACCCCCAAATGCCATCCATCTGCCCAACTCTCAGAAACCTTGAACATATGATCCTAGGACCCACGTTTGGAATGGTGTGCGGTTTTCCACTTTCTGAGGGGTGGGGGGGGGGGTAACTGCTGGCAACCAAATGCATCGAAGAGACAGGGAGTGGAAAGATTAGCATGTTTGCAGTCTCTGCTCTGTCTGTTTGCCTTACCTACAGCACAGCTTAGCCTGGGGCGGAGAGGGGAGTAAAGACCCCGAATTTGTGGTCATTTTCCGCTGTTCCCCCAGACGTTCTGTCTGTATTTTTAGCGATTCAGATCTTGTAACTTTTATGTACCATGTAGATTCCACTCACCCCTCGGGATATTTTATTCTGCGTCCTGACTGCTTGCGCCTGTGTTTTCCTCAGCTGACCAAGCAGCGTTTGGTGGATGCTGACGGTGTCATTAACCCAAACGCCTTCTACATCTACTTAACCGCCTGGGTCAGCAATGACCCGGTGGCCTATGCCGCGTCACAGGCCAACATCCATCCGCACCCTCCGGAGTGGCTCCACGACCGCACCGACTCCATGCCCGAGACCCGGCTCAACAGTGAGTACAGCCAAGACAGGTCGTGACCTCACCTTCCTATGAGCCTTCTGAGCTCTTTCAGTGTGAATGTCCTTCCATGTGTACAGAAAAAGTTTTCCATTTTATTAGTCAGCTTGGTGAGTGGTAGCAGAACCACGGAGTGGGATATGACCCAGCAACCTTCTGGTTACATTTCCACGTCCTCAGCCGCTAGGCTACTTGTGGCTTCTTAAAATGTATTTTCTATGTTGCTTTTAAACCAAGGATTCTACGGCACGACTGTCGTCGGTTTTGCGAAAGCTGACGCCGCCTTGTCCCCGTCGCCGTGAGCACTTTCCAAACCCCTGCGCTACGTGCTGTGTTTGTGATCGAGGCAGCAGGTGTCGGCAACGAAAGAACTGGGCTTAGTTTGTAGAAGCACGTCTTGGAAGAATCGTGGCGCTGTAGCTTTGTTTAACCCGAATAATGTCAAAAACCCGCTTGTAGATGGGCGCCAGTGTACGCTGTGTTGTTTTGGATCAAAGTAAGATGTGAAAATCGGTGTGGCGGTCTCCTGTAGAAGGGCTTGTGTGACACGTGGACTCCGGACTAGTATCGTGCGTTGGGTTGTTATTCTTGAGTTGGTGGCCCGAGACTGTCGGGTGACGTGGATCTGAGGAAGGCGTCGGCATCAATTATTTTGTCGGTGTGTTTTGTGCAGGTTAGCAGCTTATGAACTTGGTCAGTGTGTAAGAAATTGGTTTCATAAAGTAGGGTGCGTGGGGGTGTGTGTGTGTGTGTGTGTGTGTGTGTGTGTGTGTGTGAGAGAGCGAGAGAGAACCTGGATTGATTTAATTTGCGTCAACATCGGGAGTTATGAGTGCCCCGTTGCGGTTATTGTGATTTACAGGGGTTTTGGGGAAATGTTAGTGGATAACAAGTGAAAAGCGCTTCCCCACGCTTGGACCTGGGCCCGGCTCCAGGGGGGGCGGGCCCACCCAATGTTAACCTTGCCCCACCCCAATGAGCCAGTCAAAGTACCGCTGTGGCGTTTGCACCACTGTTGCTATAATCTCCTATGTGGGTATTTCTTAAGAAAATGTTGTACAAAAAATATTTTTCTCATTTCTCTCTTTTTTTTAAAGTAAGATAACTTAACTTAAGCACCACCTATTTGCTTGTCCCCCCCCCCCCCCCNAAAAATATTTTTCTCATTTCTCTCTTTTTTTTAAAGTAAGATAACTTAACTTAAGCACCACCTATTTTCTTGTCCCCCCCCCCCCCCACACCCACACACACCAGGCCACATTGCTGCAATTCGACCGTTTAGCCAAACTATCTTGTTTCTACATTTTTGAATTTAACACATTTTGTTCTTTCACACTTAGTCCGGTTTGATAAAATCATTCTTAGCCTTTATAAGGTTCAGTCGAGATTTTAAGCCCCGGGCGGCCGGGCTGTTAGCAACCTGCTTTACTTTAGCTTTTGCATAGTAAAGTAGTGGTTTGCGTTTGAAAAGTCAGGTGGTCCTTAAGTCAGATCAGACAACAGAATTCAGCTGCGTTTGTCATGTTCTACTAAGCTGTTAAACTAGCAACGTTAACAGATGTGATGAAAACCAAAGCCATGTACAGATTCCAAAAAACCCCAAGCGGCAATGTTGCCAACGGGCCCCATTCGCTGCGGCCCGCTGTCTGGTGCCTTTTTCTTTCTCAGAAAAGGAAATTTATTTATTTACACTCATTTTGCCACCTGGAAAGCAGCGCTAGAACGGGCTCCAAAGCATGCTTGCGAACTTCAACTGCAGGGAGTGACTTTTACAAATGGCAGGTGTCTGGAGATACCATGGCAGCTCTTCTTGGTCCTTAAATCCAAAATAATCCCTATTATGTTAAATTTTTGGTGATATCATCCTTTTTTTTTTAGCAGTCAAATACCTTGATCTTCGTGGGGATCGCCAAACGGTGATCTCGAGGAGGGATGCGCCACCCAATGGAAAGACAACAGTACCTCGGTGACCTTGCCTCAACCATCAACTAAAAAGCAAAATGCACTTCCAAAACCATACAGAATGAAGCGATGGGAACTTTAGCCTCAATGGTTCTAAGAGATGTGAAACGAAAGTATGAGACTTGATTCAGCTGCATTCTGTCTGAAGAACGATGACAGAAGGGATCGCTGCAACACCGAGAAGCTGTCCATTGCTGTCCGCTTTGTGTGCAATGGCGTGCCAGAAGAACATCTGATTGTACTGCTAGAGTTGGACGCAGACAAGACAACGTCGCAAATGTTGAAGCACCTCGCTCGGATAGGATTCAGTGCAGATGCTCCACCAAACGATTCTTTGACTTGTCTAGCTCGATGTACTCATTTTTTCGGCACCGTTACGTCTCTGAGATACAACTGCCTCAGTCTGGAAAATCAAGTCGCTGCGATGTCACAAAGTGTGTGGTGGAAAACGAAGTCCTTCAGAGCATTCTTTCAAGGGTTCTGACGATGACCTGGCAAGCAAAGCTTCTGGAGCTGTTTGTCAGCTGAAGCTGAACCATTTTGTTAACGTTGGCAAATTTCTGATTCTTCATCTTGGTATTTTGAAGGAAGCAAATGTCAGGTCTGAGTCTCAGCATGGTGTGACTGACATAGTACAGCCATCTATTGATGTACCGATGAATGTGAGAGAGGATGGATTGCTGAACAGAATAAGGATGAAGTGTTGAACTGACCCAACTGGTGAGCTTCTCCAAAATGACAAAGGACAATTTCAGGCTTCGCTGACTCGGTAGTTATGTCTCACAGCATCAGGTGTTCTCGGGCAACAAACGTTGAGGATTTTCGGCAGGACTTTACCAAAGATGGAAGTCCCTCTCATGCTTTCTACCAAAATCGAGTACATTTCTCGATACCGAGTGGCTTGAGCCTCTGTGTAGTCTTTGCTGGAGGAGCCAAAAATGAGCTAGACACTGAAATCCTTGTTGCTGAGCCAGTGCGGGTGAGAAGACTCCCAGCTGATGCTGACTGCTCTGCACCTCCCCAAATCCTGCAGGAATATAAAGATGCATTTGCAGGCCTTTATAAAACACGTCTCTGCCATAGTGATGGGTATCTCTACAGCTTCACGACACCAAGAAGAATCTTAACTGCAACTCACAAAAACACTGATGCTCATGCACTGAATGTGGGTGAAGTTCAGTGAGTTTTCTTCGGGGGGGGCTAAATTAATGTGGTTAAAAATGCATGTGTTCTGCTGACTCATTACTACGTAAGTGAGTAAAATAGAGGCCTTTTGAATATATTAGGATATTTTTACGTAACCAGGCTACAGAGCTTCTGTGAAATATGCGCTGGGCTGCCAAAGCAAGACCCGAAATTTGAGTTCTTGCACGTTTTGTGCAAGTTTGTCGACCTCTTGTATTTGGTTTATTATGGTAACTCCGTCACCAAAATATTATTGAA
Organism: Arapaima gigas; assembly: GCA_900497675.1. NCBI lineage: Eukaryota > Metazoa > Chordata > Actinopteri > Osteoglossiformes > Osteoglossidae > Arapaima > Arapaima gigas. The sequence goes on along the minus strand of UFQX01000467.1, from coordinate 34,570 downwards.
TCGATTTAATTGTTAATAACCCCCCCCCCCTCCCAACCCTGCAGGGCCCCTGGAGCGGTGCTGGCCGCCAGCCGAGTCTTAATTTATCGCGGAGGATATAAAAAGAGGCAAGTCTTGTTGAGCAAGTGGAGCTGCGTGGCCCTGCAGGCCCCGGAACACAGTGGCAGCGAGAGAGAGAGAGAACCTCTGCCCCCGTCCTCCTCGTAGAATCAGAACAGATAAGGTCGACAGACAACGGAGAAGCAGTGGGAGGTGATTGTTTGAAGGTTGGTGAGGAGACCTGCTGCTGGAGGGTGTAGCCCTGCAACATCTAATCCTACAATTAGAGAGGATCAGTGTCGAGAATGATGCCCGGGCGCACGGCGTCACCGGATACTCGCACGTCTGCCAGCCAGATAACTTACAGCGCCGCGCGAGGGTAACCCGCCTAACCCCGTTTCACCGTTTCTTCTGGCTGGCTGCTGACAAAGCTGGGCCTGCTCGCTCGGGGCCTCGGACGCCGTCTGCGGGTTTACGGTTTGCCAGTAAAATGTTTTAGCCCCCGCCCACCCGCTGCCTTCGTAACCAGATCGGGCGAAGAAGCTTGCTGCACGTCCCTTTTATTTATTCATCTATTTATTTACGTGCCGCCCCGTTCTCTTCCCAGTCCCTGCTGCCGAGCCGATCGAATATGCACAGTTCCCCTTTTACCTCAACGGCCTCCAGGAGACGGCGCAGTTTGTGGAGGCCATCGAGAGCGTGCGTGCCGTCTGCAGCAACTACAGCCGCCAGGGCCTGCCCAGCTACCCCAACGGCTACCCGTTCCTGTTCTGGGAGCAGTACGTGGGCCTGCGCCACTGGATGCTGCTCTCCATCAGCGTGGTGCTGGCCAGCACCTTCCTGGTGTGCGCGCTCTTCTTGCTCAACCCCTGGACTGCCGGCATCATCGTGAGTCACACGCACCTGGTCGCCTCTCTGCATCGGCATCCTTAGTTACCAGCATCATTGTGAGTCACATAGTCAGTCGCACCACTGTTAACCGCTGATTTGTCTCAAGGACGTACACACACACACACACACACACACACACACACACACACATCTGTATTGTGTATTGTTCTTTCCATTCAGACCATGGGTTGCTGACCCCCTCCCCCCTTTTACAAACACTGAAAGCTGCATAAAGGCTCGCAAACACATGGGCAAAGAAGAGACTAAATATTTTCTGTGCGCCTTCAATATTGTCAACTTTGGTTGAGACCGCCAGGGCTCCGGCGGACGTTAATTTACTAACAGCACAAATCACTGTCCTCCTCTTGTGTGGTGGTGCTTCTGAGCAACGTCTGTGTCCAGTTCGGGGAAGCGCGGGCGTCGTCGGGGGGCGCGAGGGGGCTGTTTTCGCGCCGCCGCCTTTGTCTCGCTGTTTATCTCCAGCTGTTTTTGTCAGGGGGAGGTTGTTTAGTCTATGTGTGACTCCTAAAAAGATCTTGTTTAAAATAGATGAGTTTTTCAGGGAAGTCACCCAGGCAACTGCTGAAAAAGGCCCCTTTTTTTGGGGGGTTTAAATTCTTGCAGCCATATGAACCATGTACCAGCATTCCCTTGGCGTCTACCAACACCCCCCGGATTGGTCTCCCTCTCACTTTTTCCTCTTGCTGTCTGTCTCCGCACCTCTGCCATGTGATTTGTGTTTTACTACGACCTGTGTTTTAGCCATTCAAGCTCCCAAAAGCTGGACGCCAGACTCCTTGTACATCCGCAACTTTTACAAGTTGGATGAAAGATAGTTATGCCCCCTCCCCCCCAAACCACCCTCAGAATCCTCTCTGATCTTGAGGCCTCCTGCTTCAAAGGCATCAGGCCCCTGGAAACTCAAGAGCCATCAGCTGATAATGGCATCTGCTTTGCCAGTGAACATAAGCCCGCCTCGGATGGGGCTCCAGATGATAACAGTAGCATCAGCAGTGGGAACGTTGCTCTCGAATCCGTGCTGCCACCTCTCGTGGAGATTTCCACCTTGAAATGCTCGTTCGGGCATCACACGAACAAACTTCCTCCCCCAGTTCACCGGTCAACTACCACATTCTCCACACTCGTGTCAAGTGCACATAGAGAATTTGTGGTAGCTTTGGTCCAGGGTATTCTTCTTCCCCATAGCTGATATACAGTGACTCATCAGCAGTTGCACAGGAGCTTCAGAGAACAATAGCATGTGTTATGATCCCTCGCACTCAACAGTTCTTTCTCCGTTAGGTCCTGGTCCTGGCTCTGATGACCATCGAACTCTTTGGTATGATGGGTCTGATCGGGATCAAGCTGAGTGCCGTTCCTGTGGTCATCCTGATAGCTTCCGTGGGCATCGGGGTGGAGTTCACGGTCCACGTAGCACTGGTGAGTGCGGGGAAGATGGTGGCTCATAATGGTTCATGGGAAGAGTGGTGGTCCAGAACATCCTCTACAATGTCTGTCTTTGCTGCCACGCAGGCCTTCCTCACTGCCATCGGTGACCGGCACCGTAGAACGGTCCTGGCCCTGGAGCACATGTTTGCTCCAGTCCTGGACGGGGCGCTGTCTACTCTCCTTGGAGTGCTCATGCTCGCTGGTTCCGAGTTTGACTTCATTGTCAGGTATCTGTTTCCATGTTGCAGGGTCCTAGAATGTGCGGAAGGCTCACCTTTATGGTTTCAATTCATTTTCTTAAGGAAGAGACCTTGGAAATCAAACTTTGCTTCAGATCAGCCCTGTATGGGATACTCATGTCCTCCTAGAGCTTTGTGTTTTCTGTGACTGGTTGCATCCTTTGATCTTCTAACAGTAGTCGATTTTCCTTCTTTTGCTTCTCTAGGTCCGTGAAAACAAATAGTCTTACCTTATATTTCTCACATCCATCCAACGCGTGCAGACACACTGGTATACCCCGGTATTCAAACTACTGGTTTCCGAGTTCCCCATATAAGAAGCAGTATATATTAATACTGATCGGCATCGGAGTAGAGTCTCCCGGCACGATGACTTCTATCACCCCGAAGTCGAACTGCACCAGAGGACTGTTTGAAATTGTGATGCTAGGTGGTAGCACTGCGCTCAGGCTTTGCCTCCTGTGGCCCAGGTTCAAACACAGTTTGCACTTTTTTCATTTTGTTCATTTTGTGCAGTCGGTTAACACCCCATTACAGTGAGTACATTGTTTTGTTTATTTCCCATTTTAATTTCTTTGTAGCGTAAACTTGCACTTTACGTAAATTTGATCACTCAATGTCTGCTGCTACTACGATGATACTAAACCAAGAAGGAACCGAATATAAACACACATGCATATTCATTTTGTCAAATTGTTTGGTAATTGGGTAAATAGGGTGTTGGGGTTTTATCATCAGGCTGACATGGTCATTTTGGAGTATAAAGCATATTTTGGGGTTGGGATATTATTAAGGCTTCCCTGTGGAACCCAGAAGAAATCGTAATTGTCCTCCTAAGAAATAAGGAAAATTGCTTCACCATCGGCGAGTTAGCAGAATCTATTTCTAGGGCAGATACCTGTGTGTGTGTGTGTGTGTGTGTGTGTGTGTGTGTGTGAAATATTTTCCCTTCCAAATTGAGAATCTCAGCTAAATGTTTCATAATTGTGTGACTTCTAGCTTTTTCTGAAGGGTTGTTGCTATACAGATACATAGATCTCTCTTCTGTTCGCCTTCATTTACCCAATATATCACTGCAAAACAAGAAACTAGACTTTGAACTGCGCTTGACACAACGAGTAATGGACTGCACATCTGAAGGAAACTTCGGCAGGTGGAGGGGCCTGTGCTGGGAGGTACTGGCCTACATCAGATGGTTAGTGTGGCATCAGAGGCTGTTGTTAGCTGCAAGTGGTGGCATAACGGGGTAGAAGAGCACAGGTGGTCACGCATTCCATGCATGGTGAAAACAAGAGGTGACATTCTGGGGGAAATAGCATGGTAGGGAATCTGTGGCAAGATGTGAGGTTGGTGAGATAACAAGGGGTGAGATAGTGGGGTAACACTATGTTACCCTTTTTTTTTTTTTTTTTTTTTTTTTTAAATTGTTGTCTCACGAGATGTGATGCAATACAGTTAAAGAAGCCAATATCACTTCCTTTCCAACTGTGGAAAAGTGAATATTAGGTCATCGGCGAGTGCGGGAAGGAGCCGGTCGGGAAGTGCGTGACCTTCTGAGGGTGGCACTGTGACAGGTTAGAGTAGACCTGTCCTCTCTCGCATGTGGAAGTGCTGTATGTGCCAGTTGTCTTCTCCAAACTGGTGAAGTTGTAGTTCCCGCTGGTGCAGCAAGCAGTCTTTTGCTCTGCATTGTGTGGAGGTTTAGTTTGAGCCCCACCTGTAGTCTGTATTAGTGGACTATCCCTCATCTGCATTTTTTTCCCCACACGTTTGTCTACACGTGATGCAAATAAGCGTATATATGTTTATATACTTACTTACGAACGTAATTGAGAACAAGAGATGGTTTGTTATGTTTCCTCATGAATTTTGACTCGCTGGTACCAAAGGGTCTTGGACTAAGTGACTGAACCTTGAGAATCACTTGTCTGTGTAGTTGCTGATGAAGTGAACTTTTTGTGATTTGGAGAAACATTTCTGCTAAGTGAGTATAATTTAATCGAAGCGTGAGCAAGTTGGACAGCTCGGTGGGGTGGGAGGCAGCAGCTGAATCTCTCGCCTATTGAGCAGCTTGTGAAGACCGGGCTGGCAGACAGTTCTAGCCTCTGAGACAGAACATCTTACGTCCAGTTCGGGTGAAGATTTCGCACGCGACGTGAATTGGTGGAAAGTTGGTTGCTCAACCTTGTGAGTTGTAGACCTGCTGCATATTTAAAAGTAGCTTCAACTCTTGGGTACTCAGAGTGCCGTAGCTGTAAGGTCTTGCTTAGTCCGTTTCTGAAGCCGGCTTGGATTTGTCTCCAAAATGGGATCTTGCGAGGAACCAGAGGAAAGAAAGTGGGCAACCCTGCCCTTTAGTGAGGAAAGTGTTCTTTCAGCAGACAGTTTTTAAAGCAGGATGTGCTGAACGGCACAATTTGGAGGTTTTCAGGAGACAAAGACCTAGAAGCAGTCCCAGCATCTTCTCCACTCTGGAGGGGTTGGAAAGGTGAGACTGGCAAGCTTCTGGCCCACTGCAGAAGGGCGCTGGAAAAGTTACCTGTACTGTAAAAGTTCAATTAAACTGCGAATTGCAGCCAGCCTGAGAATTTCAGAATTTTAGCAGCCTACAGAGAAGAATAGGGGGTGGGACGGGTCTTCTCCCTTCCATCCTCCTAGACTAAACTGTTTAAATTCTACACCCTTCACTTCATTTGTTTGCTTCAGTTAATCTTTCAGGGAACAGGGCCCCAGGGTTTCGGTCACCCGGCCCCAGAATTCTCACTCCTGCTCCCTTTTATTTTGTTGTGTTTGCACATATTAGCGGGGAAAAGCTTTATTTCTGTTCATGTCATTGAATTAGCAGACAAATTATTTTTCCTTAAAATATCCTTAACAGATTATTGCTCCTTACCCCCGTCTAACAGCCTTCTTGTTTCTTCAGGTACTTCTTCGCTGTGCTGGCCATTCTGACCATACTGGGTGTCCTGAACGGGCTGGTGCTTCTTCCCGTTTTGCTGTCGTACTTCGGCCCATATCCTGAGGTAAAGTTCCTCCTGCCAAGTCACCTTTTGGAAGCGCACAAAGGTGAGCTGTGCGCGCCGAGGTCATTAAAGTAGCCCCCCCCGTGTATCTGTCAGGTGTCTCCTGTCGATGGGCAGAGCCAGCTGTCCATGCCTCAGCGCGACTCGCCCCCTCGCACTGTCCACTTTGCCACGCAACCCGCCACGACGGGTTCGGACTCGTCCGACTCCGAGTACACCTCCAACACCACGGCGTCTGGACTCAGCGAGGAGTTGCAACATTACATCATGTGGCCCACTAGAGGGCGATACGTTTGGCAGGAGGAGCCGGGGCAGTACATCTCCCACAGTAGGCCGGGGGGCCAAGCCAGCGGCAGAGCGAGACGGACAGAACCCCAGCGCGTCCCCAGATCCGCGGTGAGTCCCAGATTATTGCCGTTGTTCTGTCGTTGTGTGAGGACAGCGGATCTGGGGGTGCGCCCTCACCCCCCACACCTGGCTTTTAAATAAAAACGTAGAATATATTTAATGATGTTTTTAACTAAAACCCAGTTTATTATGTTCTAAAACATTACGTAGTCGAATCAACCAGACGCCAGACAGCAGCAGCAGAGGCTCCGCCCCAGGGGAGGTCCTCCGCCAGTGCGGCAGCGGGAAACGGGAAGGACAAGCCAGCAACAGCCGCCGCCGCCGCCACCTCATAGACCGCGCACGGACGCCTTCGAAAGTGCCGCCGACTGCGGTAGCCGTTCAGGCTCCAGCTACAGAAACCGCACGAGGCAGCAGTCCCATTCCCACAGCCCCCACGCTCATGCTGCTTTTGACGTCCCGGGCCCCAGCTACGGTGAGCCCATCACCATGGTGACGGCCTCCGCTTCCGTCACCGTGGCGGTACACCCAGCCCGCCGAGGCCAGAACCCTACCCGCTCGACGTTCTCCTCGCCAGATGGGTACCAGCCCGCCGACGCCGAGGAGCCCGAGCCGCCCTTCTCGCATCCCCACGTGCCTTTCGACGGGTTCTGCGACGAGAACTCGAAGGTGGAGGCCATTGAGCTGCAGGATGTGGAGTGTGAGGCTCAGAGCAAGTGCAGCAGGACGAGGTCGAACAGCTGAGGTACGTCCCCCAGGACGGACCAAAAGTAAACAGCGTGACTTTGTTGTAGTTACATACGTAAATCGTTTTATTTTTTTTTATTTTTTATTTTTTTTCTCCCCCCCTTCCAGATTTAACATTGGATATTTTATGTTTCTCCAGCGAGTTTGTGGCGGTGCAGCAAGGCCAAAGATCGGACCTCTTCCTGACCTACCGGTAGCGGGGCGGAGGGGAAAGGCAGACAGGCGCAGAGAAACGATACTGCTTGGCACTACACATTTACTGTAATATGGTGTAATATTCGTAGCTATTTGAAATAAATATTTAAAAGCTTGTATACATGTAAATACAACAAAGGAGCTATAACTTAGGAGCAGTTAAATAGTTTAACAGCCCTGGGACAGTGTGTGTGTGTGTGTGTGTGTGTGTGTGTGAGATTACTGTACTTTCGTTCATCTGGGTATCTGTGCCACAACAAAGACTACATCCACAAAAAGAAACATTTCAGCGTTTTATATATATTTTTGCTGCTTGAAAAAATTGTATAAATACTTGTGTAATTCTATGCAAATATTGCTTTGTGATTTGAGCGCGTCTGCCTGAGCGAGACCAGTTAGAGAGGCGTGTTAAAGCCCTGACACGGACCTCATTTCTGCCGAAGCGGCGCAGTTCACCGTTTCTCCCGGCGAACAACAAACGTCCCGTCGAGGAATCTGTGGTTTATTTGAGCTGGTAGGATTTTCCAAAACTTGTGGGCGGTTAAAGAATTCAAACTGAAACGGAGGGAAAAAATCTCGATTGAGAATCGAGTGTGGCGAGGATCGGAAGAACGCGTTGCCACTCGAATCCACAAACGGCGATTAAAAATCGTAAAGTTACACGTAACAACGGACTCAGGATGCCCATTGACGGGAGAAAATGTTTTGTCCTGTTGTCACTTTTTTTAATTTGTTTTTTTTTTTCAGTAGTACTGTTGCCCATTTCTTTTTTTTAAATATTAATTCAAATTTAAGATGTTTTAAAAATATATTTTCCGACGTTCTTCAAGAGAGAAAATACACATATGGCTACGAATATTTCATGCAGAGCTTTAGCTCGTGTGTATTGACTGTGTCTATATGTCCAAGTGTCTGTGTATAAAGATAGACCTCCTTTTAACGTAAATTTGCATATCACAATCCTGTGGTAGTTATGACTTTTTTTTTTTTTTTTTTTTTTTTTTTAACGTTGAAACACGCTATGCGTGGTATTTAAATTGAGCAGATATGAAGAAGGAAAAAAGTACTTTCCTCTTTGGTTATACCTTGATGGTCCTGGTGTCTCCATGTTCTCGCCAGGAAATGTCTTCATTCTGACTCTTTTTTTTTTTTTTCCTTCTTTTCTTCTAGAGATATTTTACTGTAAGCACACTCAGTACCAGCCTCACACTGCCAAACCCTTCATTCCTGCCTTTTGAAGGGACTATCATAGTCCACCAAACTTGGTCAGAGGACCTTCCTGGTAGGAGCCACTCCTTTGATGTTCAGTCAGGAGTCGTGAGTTTCACTCTTTGGTGATCTGGGGAAGCTTCATCCTTTTTTCATTTTTTTTTGGGGGGAAAAAAAATAACTTACTGTTAGAATTCTGTAGCAGCTCTTGGTCCGTAGCGTCCAGAAGATCTCCCAAACCACGGTCCTCATTCCTTTCACAGATGTTACGTCCGTATGTTCTCAGACCGACGTCATCGGTGCTGTCGATAAGCTAAGTTGCGTTGTATCGCTTGACGGCGCTGTTCGTAGCATTCTTCACAAACCTCCGTTTGCTCGACTTCATTTTTGATAAGCTACTGTGACAAGTGCACTATGGGTTTAGCACCGTCCGGCCACATTCCATCATCTGACTTGCTGACCTCTTTTGGATGAGACGACTATCCTCAGTTTCGTATGACTAGTTTCTGTCGACCTCACTTTGTAAAAATCCAGAAAACTCGATGCTGTGACACAACCCCCCCCCCCCCCCCCCACCCCCCCCACCCCCCACCCCCCCCCCCCCCCCCCCCCCCCCCCCCCCCCC
>UFQX01000467.1:0-25728 GCA_900497675.1 Arapaima gigas | reverse complement strand
CCCCCCCCCCCCCCCATCCACCTGTTCCAGTTACCTGTTGAACATGTTTGTTCTCTTTCTACACATCAGTTGCTCTCCTTGTGTCTGCTGCTTATATGAAATGTTCTATTTTATTTCTTTCTTTTTCTTCCCTCTCCTAATGTCACATTGGCAGAACGGAGAAATCCATGGCTGGCAACTATTTAGAATTTTTTTTTTTTTTTAATATTTTATTATTTTTTTACTTTGTGATATTTATATTTTTGTATGATAAGATGGTTGTTCCTACATTATATAATGCCAGTTTATAACAAATGCAGGGATTTTACTTTTATTGAAAAACACTATTAGTTATGTATTTACTTTAATGGCTTTTGATCTGTATAAAGTGTGTACTAATGTTAAATAGGAAAAAAAGAGTATATAACATTTACATTACAGATTCATCGTAGCTTTTAGCGAGGACTTAAAAAGGAACAAGATATTCAAAATGATCTCTGACTGCCAGTTTTCTTGGTGGGAGTGGATGTATGTCATTTCAGTTACAAAGATAAATGTATGCCATATAATTTATTTATATGAAAATTTATTTTTGTAGTGTACATAGTAGTTGCCAAGTTATTTGACAGAAATATATTTTTAAAGAGTTTATATGTGACGATCCTGCTTTGTCGAAACATACAAGGAAACTTTGCAGTGCAAACTGTCGTTGCGAAGCTGTTCTCAGATTGACTTTTTTTAAAGAAGAACAAGAAGAAGAAGAAGAAAAAAGCCCCTTTACAGTGTTATATGAGTGAGATTCAAAAAGTTGTTTTGGGTTTACACAGAGCTAGCCATAAAAGTAGAAATTGTACTAGATCTCTAAATATTAATTTTCAAACTTGATAGATGTCTAACAAATAAAAGATATAACTTATTTGTCTCTTGTTTGTAACTTTAATAAAAGCGAATGTTAAAGGAGATGTTTGGACTGTCTGTGTGTGAATGGACTCAAGTCATCCTTTTCGCACTGAGCACAAAAGTCCGACTTCTGACAAATTGTTGCTTCCTGGGCTTAATACTCCCCTCAGAAGCCCGACGCACGAAAAAGAAATTCCCACCTGTGTTATTACTCCGCCTCTGGCNATCTTCTGACATCTCGCCGCATGCAAATACACGAACTGCCGACAGCACGGTAATTTAGAACAATCTGTTAAAAGCATGGCTGGCTTATGAATATATAACCCCCCCCCCCCCCCAACCCTTTAAAAAAAAAAAAAAAAACTTTAAATGAATGAATTTTCTGCAACCATGTCTGCTGTGATAAAAAAAAAAAAAGCAGATTCTGGTTCCCACCACTTGCTTTATATCGCAGCTCTTGCTGTTCCAAAAGCCTTTAAGCTTGTGAACTGAGAGCAACACACCGGTCGTACTCGTCTACCGTCGACCACGTCTAAATGCGTAAATATTTACGCCGGTGTCCCTTTACAAACATGCTGTGAGTGAGTCCGGGTCATAGAGGCATGAAGGTGGATGCTCCTTCAGCAAATCTGTTCACTGGAACTGCTCAGCTGATGCGTTTGCCATGCGGTGGACCAGTGGAATCTTCTAGAAATGCCTATTGCGCCCCGAAAATATTCTGCTGTTAGTCAGTGAAGGAGATATAAAATTTCGGGTATTACGAGTGTAACGCTACACAGAAAAGACACCGTTACAAATTCAGAGGTCAGACTACATGAAGGAAAGGGTGTATGAACTTGACTGCCATTTACTTGAAGATTCCTTCAAAAGTTCTCCCAAGATTCATTGTTTCATTTAAACTTTTTTGTGGTTAAAATTCTACAGGCCAAGGTATAAAACAGTGTAAAGCCGGCTTATTTATCTTAAAACTAAGTTCCTTTAGGGATTGACAAGATGGCAAAGAAAGTTTTTTTTAAATTTAGGTTTATTTGATGCTAAAAGCACCAGTGATGCCTTGATGCACGATTCCTCTCCCATTCAGACAGACATAATATCTACATTAGTAGTAATAGACCACCATCATCTCCAGTATTAATAATACATGAATCCACAAGTTCTTAACAAGACATTACAACTTCTCAGCCAAACTACTCAATAGGCCACCAGCTTTGGGCTTGAGAACCTCCACTTCGTCACGTTCAGAGCCGATGGAATTCAAGCGGGTCTAGGCGTGAGGACCTTTCCACGTTCTGTCCCATGCCCAAACCAGAATGACAGAAAATGAAGACCAGCCTTCAATCTCAGCCCTCCTCCTCAGGGTTTCATGGACATGCTGCAACTTATCAAGTGGAAAGATGTTCGAACTGCACCACCTAGAAAGAGAAGGTAAGCTCAAACAACCCCTTCCAGGTCCACCTGAAGTATCCAAAGTTTCGAGAGACACATTTTTACTAACAGTTGTAAACCTTTACTTTAGTCAAGTGATGCAGCTGAAGCACCAGGACGGGCCTATTGGAAACAATTCGCTAGAAGAGCCAACAGGACAACCTGGGGCACAGTTTGGTTTTGGATCAATGGACAGCGTAAATGGAAGCGTCTCCACAGGCAACACAAGGTCTAGACAATTAAACCAGGACAAAAGAACTGAGTCATTGTCACTTTATAGGACCAGCACCAGCCAGAATCCCAGCAGCCCATGCTTGGGTCAGGAAGGTTCAATTCAAGGCCTATAATTTAAGGTCCAATCATTTTACTCTCAAACTCTGTCTCCCTGTCATTGCTTATTCTCCCATCGGCACTTGGCAAGGGCCCCGCTGCACGCCTGTTTGTTTTAGAACCTTGTGTTTACTTTAATCAGATCGTGTAGCGCAAGCTTCCCCGTGCGGCCCCAGTCGTATGGGGGCTGGGGGTTGGTGTGAACACAACATTTCGGGAGTATTTCTGGGCCTGGACACTCCAAGGCTGGACACAAAACCATGATCCGCCTGCACAGAAATCCACGTGTCTTTCACCTGTAAGAGAACCCAACTCTTGCACTGAACCAGCCGATAAATTAGGTCCACGTCTGTGGTCTTGTACAGGACCGTCCGTTGCTTTTGATTTTACCCATCATCAATCTTCTCAAGAGTTCTGCACTGTTGCTCTGATGGGTTTTTTTCTTCAAAACTGGCACGTTTCTTCAGGCCTTATGCATTTCTGGCCCACGACACTTCTTTTGTGAACGGCGATTATTCTCACTGTGCGACGTCAAGTTGTTTACAGCATCTCACGTCCCACAGCAGAAGTCATCCCATCTCCACGAAGGCCACATATGATAGGAATGTAATTACTTATTTCCCAACCTGACTCAAATAACTGTTAGATTTCCCACTTGGACGTTAAACATCATCTGAAAGTATTACGGTCCACATTTGTGCACTCAGTCAAATTACAATCCCAAGGATACGTTCTGTTTAAAAGCCATTGATAGTTTACCCCCCTCCCCCTCAGAACTTCCAAAAACTTCTAATTGTAACTTTAACACCTACTGTCTGGTTACGAGGGAAGGAGTCGGTTTTCGGCAGTCAGCTGCCTCTTGCACTCAGACCTTCTCGCCACCACCCCCAGGTCTGCATCAGCAAAGCGTAGGAGCTCTGCCCAAGGAAGATTTTGCTGTTTCAGATTGGTCACAGGGCCTAGTTCCTCAAGCGCTTGGATCCAGAGCTTCTTCACTTAATAATAAAAGGCCACTTCAGAAAAAAAAATGACAGGAATTACTCTAAAGCCCATTGGAAAGGAAACAAGTAAGGCTTACCACAGGCTTTTATGATGGCAAATGGTGTCTGGAGCCCAGGCATGCATGGCCCAAGGGAGGCATTTCGAGGTCCACCGTCAAACACGGCATGCTGGTTTCAGAAAAAACCCCTAAATGGAAAAATCAGGACTTTTGAACGTTTCAGTTTCTACTGTAACATTGCTGTAACTCTACTTGCAGTAGCTTTTCTGTCCTTTCTTTGTCTGATAGGCACGCTTATTTCTTGTAAGCCGAAGGACCACGTTATTTACAGAGGTCCTTCATACGTTAGTAGAAACAATTAGCTTCAAGTACGTTCTTTAGACACAGAGGTCCACATCACACTAAGGATTTGAACCTGCAGATACACAGACCAGATGCTGAACTTCTACACTTCCATCTGTCTTTTAAAGGAGACAGTTTGCTCTCATCTAAAGGCAGGGAAGGAGTCTGAGTGTTTGCAAGATGCAGAACCTGTCGACTGTTGGATAATTTTATGACCTGTGCAGAGAAAGCTCAAGGTCGTATCATCCATAACTGGTCACTGCAGTGTTTGTTTTGACTGTGGGCCGGAAGCAGGGATCATTAGTCTCTGCTGCATGTGCCGTGGCTGCAAGAAGGGGCCTCTGTGAAAACAAGATGGAGCTCATAATTGGTTCAGCTGCTGTGCACCGTTTCTGTGACAAACCCGGCATACGGGTGCTGGCACCGAGGAATTGCGGCTGAGGCCATTGCTAGGACCTTGACGGGTACCCCTGTGTTTGCCCTGTGGTTTTGGCCAATGTCAAAAGCCTCCGTCGTTCTAAAAGCAAGCAGACTAGGTCAGCAGAGGGGTTTGTAGGGGTTGCGCATGGGAACCTTTCCAGCGCTTATATCCAATGGAGCTGTGACTTTGATGCAATGTTTGATTTGGTTGCATCTGCACGATGACTTCAGATATCAACCTTGTAAGTCCAGATGTGCATGGTTCCACTTGAGCAGGCTTCAAAATTCCTAGGTTTTGCCCAAAAATTACACACTAGGGACCTTGTTGTGAAAAAGTGACGAGAGAGGGAAGGAGAAAGCGCTGAAGGATCTTAATCGAGAGCGTAGCTCCGGAGTGTGCGTGGAACCGAGCCCAGATATGGGGCCTTTGGCACGGGAAGGAGGAGCAGTCAACCCTCCCCCCGCCACTGAGTGACAACAGATTAACAGTTGACCACACGGGTGACCTTGCCAGTGTGACATCATCCCACACAGTCCGGTGTTGGGTCAGAAATGGAAAGTCCAGCTACATGTCAAAAGGTTGCATCCTAACCAGTGATAAATCCACAAAACTGTATAATATCCTGGAACCCAAATTCATTTAATCCGACTGTGCCAAAGATAAAAATGTCAATGTTTTGCTAATTTCATTTTGTGGAGACCCCCAGTTTGCTTCTAACACTAGTTAAAAAGCAGCGGACAGCGTGGTCATGAGCGCTCCTTCCAGTCACACTATTTTTTGAGCTGTAACATTATAATACATCGGTGTCATGACAGGACACACAAAGTAAAGGTGCTGTTTATTTATATAAAATACATATATCCAGCAAAAAAAAATGACCAAGGTATCAAAAAATGATCAAAAACCTGCTCACATGACGTCACTTTAATTCATGTTAGACCTTTTATGTTAATAGATTAGGTACAGGTATCGATGCATTAAATCTGTGCCAGTAAGATGAAAACTTGTAAGACCAACCAAACAGCCACAAATACAAAAGGCCAAAGTATCCTGTTTATTATTATTAGTCATTATTTAACACCTTTGACCAAAGTTACTAGACTGAGCTACTAGTAATTGTTTACCCATTTATACAACACATCTGGATCGTTTTTACTGCAACATTTCAGGGTTTTTAAGACCACGGTGGACGTGCCTCCAGAATACGTCCCTTTAACTTGCGGCATAAACACGTTCCTTTCCTGGACCCAGAGGAGCCCCTGGGCTGTTTGGGCTATAGGTTCGAATCCGGCGGAGTCTGTAGGTTCTCTCCGTGTCTGCGTGTTTCCTCTGTGTGCTCCTGCTTCCTCTCACAGTCCAAAAACATGTGTTTCACATTAATTGGGCCTGTAAAAATCGCTCACAGCGAGTGCCTGACGTCCCATCCATGTAGTAGACAGTGCGAATGTAGACAGAGGCAGGGACGCACATAGGGCTCTACAAAAAAAAAAAAAAAACATTTTTATACGCAGTGATTTTTTTATACATAAATATCAGACATAAAAACTGCTGTGATTTTCAGTAGCCCTACACTCCACGTGGGCCCCCCCCGCAGTCCACACGCTGAATGCAATATCCTGTGTTGCTGTGCGACTGCAAGCGAAGCCTGACAGCGCGTACTAACAACACAGCGAGGGTGGTTTTGCACACCAGTGTGTGTATTTTAGCGATATCACTACACCCCCGTCACAGGTCCCTACGGCCCAAGCGGCTGTTATCCAAATGTTAACCGAGCCTGGTTAGGCAGGCACACTTATTCACAGCAGATTATCTGGGATTCGATTTTAATTTTAAGTATCGGACATCTTCTCCTGTCACGTGCAAATAGATGAAAATGCTGGAAAATGACCGGCTTATTTTCTCTACTATGTAAGATACAGCAGCGCTTCTACTAAGCAGTCGAGGGTCCAGAGAAAAGGGGTTTTTACAACTGAGCCTGATTGTTCAGACCGACAAGTAGAGAAAATGGTGAGAATTCGGATCGCTGAAGACCCCGTTTCTACCTTTGCTTTAGTCCCCCAAACCTTTACATCCACCCCTGTGTCCACTGTACCGTCACATTGTGCCCACAGTTCCTGGAAAGGCTTCGGACCACGATGGTTCCGACGGGAGGTAGTGATGCATCATAGGAAGGAACAGGACGGGGGGCGGCGGGGGGGACTAGCCAGGTTTACAAAAAATTAAGATGAACGTGTGTTCTCCCAGCTCCAAGCTGCAGCGTAGTTTTACAGTTAGTAGTTCATTTTCAAACTTGGACAACATTTAAAATATGAACAATTATTTCGACTTGCATACAGTACTGTGCAAAAGTCTTAGGCATGCAACTTGTTGACGCTGGTCTCAGGTGTGGGTTCAAATCCAGGTCTCCCTGTGCTGATTTATCCCATTTGTCTTAGTTTCCTCCCAGTGCCCTGGATCATCTAAAGACGTATTTCTGGAGAAGCGATGGCTCTCGATTTCAGCAAGTCTGTGTGCGGCGAGTAGATGAACCTCCTGCATTGTAGCGATCGGTCCTCTCGATAATGGATAATGGATACCTGTATAAACAGGTAACCGCTGTAATAATTTGTACATCACGATACACAAAGGTGTCGGCCGAACTGCAAAAGAATCGTATAAACTCGTCTTTTGTACAAACCCTGGCCGGATGCGCGGCGGAGGTCAGCAGAATTCCAACCAGAATGACTTTAATGCGTCGTAACCTAAACATGAAGAAAAGCCAGTCGCGTTTCCCCCAGAAAAAGACCCCAGTCCGCAGGCGAGCTCATTTCAATAATGCAGTCCAGAGATTGCGGCTTCCTGTCATTTGTGTCCTTTGGTAGATACAACATCTCACATGTGTAAGGCAAACAAACAAAGCTCAGCATCCTCTGGCATCGTGCGAGAAGCTCCTCCGCTATTAATCCCTAATAAACGAAAGGGGACTGCAGTCGCACGTCACTTCAGCAAAATTTATTACGCTGTCATGTTATTTCTGCTTGTTTCATTCTGGCACCCCCCGCAATTGAGCATGTCTTTCCGCAAACCTTCCCAATATGGTAACAAATGTTGATTAATGACCATTTTACAGCAGACATCCTGAAGAAACAGACCGCAGATTCCTCAACGGAAGATTTATGAATTGACGGCGGGACTAGCCTTCTGTTTTTTGCTCAAAAATATTAAACCCACTTGGGTATTTTTCATATTCAATACGGTTTTGGCATCGCTTTTTGTTCCAACATTCGTTTTTGGATTAGTACAGTTTACGAAGGTTTTATTATCTTACTATGTCTGCGCACACTGAGGGGAGTCAGGCAATAAGCAGCGACGTTTTGCCTGATGGGGGTCTCTTTAGAAGGCTCTCCCCTGAGAGACCAAATCCTGGATCGTGGAGAAGAGAACTGCTCTTTCCCAAACGTTCCCCTTCTGCGCTGACGTCTGCCCTGCTCTCTATGAGATCCCACCCTTTCTGTTCATTCACCCTGAGCGAGAAATAAACCCTGCACACATCAATCTCCTTCTCCTGCCTCGTCCTGTTCTGCAATGCCCAGGCCTTGTTCCAGTGGAGCAAAACGGGAATGAGGAGTCACGGAGGAGACCCGAGTTGGCGGGCCTCATCTGTGATATAACCACCCATTCCCAACGTGGTTTGGAGGCATGCGATGAGTAACAGCGCGGGGAGCAACGGATGACGTTTCTGGCCCCGGTCGCACTCATGGAGCAACCGGCACGTTCACAGTTGTCCTACCTTTTCGCTCACATTCAAGGACAAAAATGTAGACTACTGGAGGTGGCAGCCCTGGAACCTCATTTTCCTCTCATCCTCAGAATAATTGGCAAGGTTTTCTGGTGACATTCTTGTTTTGCCAAGGTTTTGAGGACAGACCTCATGCAACATCACATACATCATCACGCCCCATCCAGGAGTTGTAGAGCATAAACGGCCATGTCGCTTTCCAGGTCATAAAAAACAACTGGTAAAGGCTGAAATTGATCAATGATGGAGATGTAGATCACAGAAGAGTTACAAAGTCCTGTAGTTCTGGTGCCTGAACCTGATGGCTCTGTGCATTTCTGTGTTGACTGCAGGAAGGTCAGCACAGTCAAAAAGTTTGACGGGAACCCAATGCCCCAGGTGGATGACCTATTGGATCGACTGGCAGCACTTGCTTTTACTTGACACTGGATTGAACCAAGGGCTACTGGCAGATTCCCATGTGTCCAGAGTTCAAGGAAATCTTAGTTTTTGCCACTCCTTTTAGTTTACACCAATGTGCTACACCTGTTTGGGCTGAATGGACAAAATTCTGTGCCCCCATAGGGAGTACACAGCTGCCTATCTGGAGCGTCATTTCCAGGAAGGACTGGCAGCATCATCTAACCCATCTTAGGGTGAACTTGAAATCTCACAGGTGGGCAGGATTCGCTGCAAACTCAGCGACCTGTGCTATTGGCGGGAGGGAGATGTGGTATCTGGGGTTCCATGTGGGGTTGGGATGGGTTCAGAACCAGGTTGACAAAACCACAGCCATCTCAGCCTGCCCTGTCCCCAAATAAACAGGTGAGGTCCTTTTTGGGGTTGGCAAACTACTACCCCCAATTCATTCCTTACTGTGCACAGCCCCCCCCCAATGGTCCTCAAACAGAAAAGGCCCCCAGATCCAGTCCAGTGGCCAAAGCGTTGCCAGTCTGTTTTCGGTCACATCACCAAATGGCTCTAGGAGGATGACAACGAGTTTTCTGAACTTCGGTGGCCCGCACAGTCCCCAGATCTCAGACCTATCAAAGATCTTTGGTATGAGGTGGAAAGGGCAGTTCAAAGCAAGATTGTGCTGCTGTCCAACTTGCAGCAACTACACAATACAGTCATTTCCACACAGTACAGCATTCCTGGCTCTTGTAGAATCCAGGGCCAGAGAAAATTCATGCTGTTCTGAAGACCAAAGGAGATGCCTCATGCTACGAGATATCCGTACCTAATAAACAGACAACTTAGCATGCACTCACTAGGCACTTTATTAGATACACGCTTCTATATCCTCTCACAGTTAACCCCGTCACACAGTTGTGACTCGGTACGTGAAGCATGTTGTCGTGGAAACGCACAAAGACGACGAGGTGTAAGCTTTAGCGGAAACGTTAATACGAGTAATTGTGCAGGTGAGCGTCAGAAAAATCGTGACCACGTCTCAAACTGTTTCTTACATAGAAACACAAACCACTTATGTCAGCACATTATAATCCAGAGTCACCCTTTGATCAGTAGTCCAGTCTTCGATGTTAAGTAAACACCATCACCGAGACTTAACATAATCACGGAGACTTCCTGAAAGCAAACAAAGCAGTTCCTGAGAATCCCCTGATAACACACATATCTCAGACATCTGTTGCCGAGACCCCCTGATAACCGCATTTGCACTTCATGCCAAACCACAAAGGGAGACCATGAGACTACTGGCACTCAGGCCATCCATATCAGGCATCTATGAAGTTTGACCCCCACAATGCAGACAGGATCAAGAGGTCCAGTTACTGTTTGGATGAACGTCAGCATTAACAAGTGTGACTAGTATGCAGTGGGTTCAGCATTTCTCAAAAGCTCACCCTCTGAGGATTTTTTCACACTAGAGCTCCCTAAACATCGCCGTGTGTTTATTTCCCCCCAATGACCCGCAAAGTCTCCGTCTCACAAGTTAACAGAACAGGCTCGGATTGCGGCACAGCAGAATGGATCGTGCCAGTAAAAACTGTGAATCTCTAAAGCTAACATGGACTGAGAAACCTTTGAATGTGTCAGGCGCGTTGATATTGAATTCAAGCTGTTCAGGAGCTCAAAGGAGCACCAGACCTGGGACTAGCTGGGTGTACCTAATAAAGGTAAAAAAAACTCCAGCATCACAATTTCATCCAAGTATGTAAAAATGTGTACAAAACATAAATGAACACACTGGGTATGGACCCTCACCTGCCCGGCTACATCTTACATAATGTCTTAAGTATACACTCTTTTACCAGGGTCATGTTACGACAAGGAATGTTGAATCCTGGGAAAGGTGGAGGTGATGTTCATGTACAGGCGGTTGGTGCAGAAAAGTGATGTCAAAATGAGCTTGCGCTGTTGTGTCTTTAGGAGGAGACCTACAAGGAAGTATGTTGGTTGTGAACGGGCAGTGGATGAAGATTTTATATTTTGGTTCTCTTACATAGTTAATAAAGTTCTGAGCTGCTTGATAGAAGTCGACTTGTTCTGTGTTCTTCCACCACCGACTTTAGAGTTTCTTTAAAACTTTTTACCCCCTTGTGTTCCTCAAGGATATGGCACCGGCAATAAACGTGAAATAGACATTTCATTCACATTGGACCACCTCCTTATGGTGGGCAGCATGATCCCCACATACTTTTGGGTGTGTGTGTGTGTGTGTGTGTGTGTGTGTGTGTGTGTGTTATGCTGTGCTGTACTACAAGGTGTTTTACAGTGTCTTAGTGATATTTGGGAAAGTTAGTTTGGGGGTTCTTGGATGGGCTCAGAAGTATCACTATCTTTCCCATATGAAATAATGGAAATAGCTATTCCTGTTTATGCGTAGTTGACTTACGCGGCCTTTCAGACACCAAACTTACGTGTAATTCCACGTTGTGAGAGGGTGAACTTCAAAAATATTTTCAAAAAATGCCAAAGGCTCAGTAAAACAGAAATAGTCTCAAACTGTAACTTGCTCTTTTGAGCTTAGGATTCCTTGTCTTGAAGTTCTGCTGCTTAACTTTCACTAACTGTGCAGATGTCATGGTATCTTAAAGAAGACAAGGGTGGATTAAAGCTAAGTTAAGGAGGTTCATGAAATGTTAAAGAAGACATATGACTCCCTACACCCCCCTGTTCCCTAAGAATCCGCCCCCCATGGGCCCGGAGAGATGTGCTCATGCAAGTCTGAAAACTGGAGCAGGTCAGCAACTGGGAAGTCTGAAGTGGGAAGAAGGCTGACCACTCTGCTCAGTCCCCTTCCAGTCTTCCTTCCATGAAACTAGTAGGTGCACAGATCCAACTGGTTCCTCCACCATTTCGTTCAGAACCGGCACTAAGTTACGGTTAAAATTCAGGTTATGAAAAAGGGTCTTGGGAAATCAGACATGGTATCTTTGCAGAATCAAACAAAGCCTGGGGATCCCACAGGTACATCTCTAAGGTTATTTTAGATTTTGAACATATAAAACATTTTGCTAATACTGCTGCTTTCTTTGCCATCTGGTGTACTCTAGGTTTTGTCTGGATTAGGCCTGAAAAAAATCCCTTAGCTCAAGCAGCAGTGCTTTTCTTGGTCTCTGTCTTCCTGAACCGGATCCAGTGGCTGTATTTTAGCTCCTTAAAAGTTCTACATTCTCGTCCTATTTTCTGCAGTTTGACAGAGGAGTTCTCAGGCCTACCACCCGCATTGCGATCTCCGGGTCGGTGACAGTTCGTCCACGTTGGTCACGGGCCGCGGGCCGATACTCCAAAACAAACGCACGCGCCCGGCTTTGGATAAAGAAGAAAAGCTGTGGTTTTAGGCTCCGACGTAGAAGCGAACCTTTTATTTATTTTTTTATTTCCTTTTTTTTGGGTGGGGTTGTTAGCTGGGTTTTTCGACAGACAAAACCAGATGACTTTCACAACCATTGAGAGGAATCTGGCTTACGTGACCCAAATTCACTCAGGCTGGAGACTGTTCTGCCATTAGCTTGTATGTTTAAATGTACATTTTTTCTGATCCCTGCACTGGATGCGTGTGTGTGGAATATACCGTAATTCCACGATCAGCACGGTTTACCGCGTGGTTTTGCTCGATCCGACGTCCTAACAATTTATAAACGGGTAGTCGGTCTGCGTACTATAAATCAATTTAACGGCAGCGGCTAGCGGTATTATTTTATTGCAAAGCCACACACAGACGATAAAAGCTTTCAAAAGAAATATTTTCTTTGCTCGAGAGTGTGCACGCAGTACGCAGCTTCACATAAAATGCCTCAAATTTGGACCAACTCAAAGTACCACCTCATAAAGAAGGAAAGAAAAGAAAGAGGGAATAACACATTCTTACACCAAGTCTGCAGTTCTGCTCTTTCTTCTCCATTCCCCGCCCTTCATAGCAGCAGAACTCGTATGCCAGTAGTTAAAGGAGTTGTTGGTTGTTGTCTTTGCAGATATTTTTTTACAGATTCGTATGTTTGGGACCATTTTTCAGTGGTGTTGTACTATTATTAATGGGATAAAGAGATGTTTAAAGGACAAGAATGAAATTATGGATCGATAGTACGCAGTCCAAAGAGATGTGGTCCAGGTAAAGAATCGGGAATCAAGAATCATTTACTTTCATACTTCCTAGAAGTGGAATGCAAGAGAGAACGAAATGAAACTCTTTGCCTGCGCAGTACACTTAATAGGGTACAGAGAAATAAAAAAATAGATAAATAAATGTGAAAAATTTTAAACCCGGGCAGAGGAAGGAAGGTGTGAAGGAGGGAGGTGGGGCATTTCCACTAACGTGTTCCTTTTAAGTGGTCTGAACCCTGCAGTAGGAGAGAAGGAGATACTAACGGACAAGTGTGAGAACCATCCAGCCTGACAGTCACGGCCTGGATGTCGCTGACAGAAAAACCCCCGAATCCCCACGACCCAAACCCAAGTCCTGTCGGTGCCCAGATGTAAATAAAATACTTCCCATGATAGTCACCACCCCTGGCTTCTGCTATCTGGGGGTTTTTGCCATGGATGCTCGCACTTGTCACAAGGGTTCTCGAAAACCCGGGACACCGTCATGGATGCAGGTCAGCTGGGTCGTATTCTTCCCCAATGCAACTACAGCAGCAAGAGGTTAAGTTTGTTGGCTATGATTCCGGAGCCCTTACTGGTCATACGACACATGGTGGAGGTTGATTAAGAGGTGATTCCATCCATCAAGAATGAAACTTTTCAGATGTAGTATTTAAACAAGCATTAGAAATGGCATGAGGGCTGCAATGTCTTTCTGGCTGCTGTACCGGTTAGTGGGGAGTAGCTGCGGCCCGAAGTTCCATCACTTGTTAAAAAAAGATGGCTGCCGTTTGGACGGCCGCTCATTGAGGCCCAGCAAGCCAAGGCCTGTCAGTTATAAGACCAGCTTGCAGATGTAATTCCTTCTCCTCTGAGCTGAACACACCTCACGCAGCACCACATCCAGCCTCAAGCAGGCGTTCAAAGCCCACCATAATGCCTCCCCTTTCACAAACAAAATGTAGTGAAAGAGGAAGTTGATAAAATGCTGGGATCATTGAGGACTCACAAAAGCAAATTTAGTACCAAAACTGAACAGGTCCATCGGGTCGTATTCTTCCCCAATGGTGAATGAAAGGTGAATGAAGTCACAAAATTTGACGCGTATCCCGTGCCCCTGGTGGATGAACTGCTGGACCAACTAAGCAATGCTTGTGTTTATTCAACACTCGATTTAACTAAGGGCTACTGGGAGATTCCGTGTCTCCAGAGTCCAAGGAAATCTCAGCCTTCTCGACTCCTTTTGGATTTTGCCAATTTGTGACACTTCCTTTTGGATTGTATGAGGCTCCGGTTATGTTCCAGAGGCTGTTAGCTGAGGTTCTCCGGTGGCAGAGCAGCCCTGTGGCCGCATATCTTGATGATGTCATAATTTCGATCTCTTACCGGGCACCGCATCGAATTTCAGGGCAGTCCTGAAATCTCTGAGGCGGGCAGGGCTCACAGCAAACCTGGTCAAGTGTGCGACTGGGCGGACAGAGGTATGGCACCTGGGGTTCCTCTTGGGGCAGGAGAGAGGTTGACCAAACAGGCGAGGTCCTTTGTGGGGGGGTCACGGCCTGGATGGCAGCAAAAAACCCCCGAATCCCTACGACCCAAACCCAAGTCCTACTTAAGTCAAACTTAAGTCGGTGCACAGCTGCGAATAAAACACCTCCCACAATAGTCACAACCCTTGGCTTCTGCTGTCTGTTTTTTTTTTTGCCGTGGACAGACCCACGTGTCGCAGTAGGTGACTATTCAGCAGATAATATAAAAATAAAAAAGTTTATATAAAACAGATGTGTAAATGTCGGTGTCAGACAGTATCTGATTGCCAAGAGGAGGTGTGGCTGTCATGGTAGGGGGCTCGACCTGAGAGTAGAAATACTCAGCTCATTCGGCAGGGAGACAGTTCCATCATTGACACTCTTGTTCTTACTTTTGGCAGTAATGGTCTGAATGCCCTGCCACACCCTTCTCGGGTCATTGTTCATAAAGTGCTTCTGGATCCTCTGGGCGTGGGCTGCCTTGGCATTTCTGATGGTGCTGGTGAGACTGGATCTGGCTGCTTTCGGCACCACTCTGCTGCCAGATTTAAATGCAGCATTGCAGGCGTTCAGCAGTGTGTAGACCTCTGTTTAGCCAAGTTTTCTGACTTGGGTGGACGGCGACCGCCTTGGTGGTCACAACATCATCACGACGCATTTGGCGATGTAGCCAGTGACAGATGATGTGGGTTCCTCCAAGTCCAGGCGGGCCCCATAGGTAGGAGAAATTTTGAACATGTTCCAGGACCAAAACAGTCCTGCAGCACTTCACTTGTGCCATCTGGCTATATTTTTGTTTGCTTGGTGGCTGGTTTATAAGACAATGTGATGAGACGGCCCCAGGTGAGGGCATGGTCTGACCTTGTAGGTGTCACATAAGTTAGTGCAAACAAGTGTTCACACCATCATGTACACAGCAAAAACAAAGAAAATGTTGAATTCCCTCAGCTAATTGGTGTTGCGTTTCTGTGTTAGAAATTCAGCCACCAGCTGAGAAGATCTCATGGACCACGTGATGGAACGGCAGCCCATACAGGGGGTATCCTGCCTCGTTCTCTAAGCCCGCTCCAAAACCGCAGTGGACGACGGGTTGTGGAAAGTGAAATGATGAAACAGCAGTTATTTCAACAAAATGATGTTAAACTGAGCTGTTAAGACATGTATGAAGTTAACTGGCCTTGTTCATTCTATCTTCAATTCATTTTCCTTATGGAAGGACGCAAAATGTAGCTTAACTATGGAAACAGCTGAAGATTGGAATGTGCAAAGAACTTCTCCTTGGTTTTTCTCCTCAGATGTGCACAACCTTCAAATCTTTTACAAACCGCCATGTCTGTAGATGTGTCTTGGACCACAGCGTCAGAAAGGCCGTGTTACAGGGGTACCCTGCCAGTGACATTTGGTCACTTGTTCTTTTTCAGTCTCTTGGATGTTTACCGATCGCGCCACAACAAACAGATTAACCGTCTTCTCGGTTTGGACTTAACCGCACCATAGTCTTGTTTTATTTGTTTAGGTGTTTCATAGTATAACTGAAGCATAGTATTGTAATATCTACTTATACTTGACGAAACTGTTCCATGGACCCAAAATGCTCCATAGCAAGAAATTGGAAAATACCTGAATTAAATGACAAATTAAATCCCCGGTTTTCTTATGAGGGATGCTAAGGAAATAAATAAGGTTAGATAATTTTATAGACGCAATGTCAAGTCTACTTGGTACGAACAGTTTACAGCAGAGCAACGCCTGCAATGTAAGTTCTTTGTAGTGCGCCACCTGGCGGTCGACCTTTTGATAGCAGGGGAGGCGCTGAAATGAACGAGATTGTTCAATAAAGCGCATTTCGTAAACGAGGAGAGTCGGTGCCTGAGAATAAGGAAAACATTTGTTTTGTCATCGGAAAAAAAAACTTTAGTGTGGTCCTCGCATGCGTAAAATAGTTCATGCTTTAAATGCATCTGTCCCACAGTGATTTAAACTAAAAAAGCAACAGAGGCGCGAATATTTATCTTACTTACTGGTGAAACAGCACTGCATACATTATATTGTGAGAATGTTCAGCAAAGTCAATAAACTAGTTTATTTTTACGTGTAATTGAATTATAACCGACTCCCAGGTCGCGCACTCTTCGAAAGGAATCCCGCTGCCGGTTAAGCCGCGCGCGCCGGTGCGCAGCGTGACAACTTCCGGTCACGCGGGCCGAGCGCGGGACGCTCGGAGGAAGAGAGGCTGTAGGAACTGGAGACGTTAAGATGTTTCTTTTACTTATTAGTCGCTATATTTAGGTATTTTTTTTATTGTTCGTTCGCTTACATGTGCTGCTTTGGTGCGGTTTCTCGTCGGGAAGAGGTGGAAGGTTAGTGAATTTCCGGTACAACAGCCTGTAAACACGCCGAAGAACGAGAAAGTTGAAACCGTCGGTTATGGGAATTAGTACGAGTAGAAATGGCGACTTTTTAAATTATTCTGGTTTTTGCAACACGTGAAGTCTTAACTATCCGTCGCACTTTTTTTTGGCTTGAACAGTCCTCTTAAAAAGTAAATTAAATTGCTAAAAGCGAGCAGAGCAACAGACCTGTGCCGCCGAGTTCGGGTCGGTTGTCGACGGTAACGGACGTGTTGTGAGAGGAGCCGCTGAGAAACGCACCTGTCGTCGGTGTGAGGAGTAAATAAAAGTGCATTTTTCTTAGACAAAAACACCCATTTAGTTTTTATTAGACCGCCGTTTTAGCCCAGTAGCTGTCTGTAGAACTGAGCCCCATAGGAAATGCAAAGGTGATCGTGGGACAGATGCGAATTTATGGAGCTGTCAGGAGATCAGGAGACGAGTCAAAACTGAGACATGAGATGATCAACTTTACATGAATTTTCTCATTTATCCACAAGGAGATCCCTGCTGTGGGTGGGATTTGAAACAGGGAGCTCTATTTTGGAAGGCTGAAGTACTAAGCACTACACTGTGTCTGCTAGCCTGTGAAGGAATAAAGACGGAATACTTTCTCCATCATCATGGGTTTCAGGTTCATCTCGTACTGATGTTATGTCACTGTTTTCAGATAAGTTTTAAAGGGACCATGGGTGGTGTATTATTGAAGCTGTTTAGTGTCCACATGGTTCCCAGTTTTCACTTCTGCTTCTGCTGCAGTACCCTTGAGCCAAGGTGCTTTACCTGAATTGCTCCACTAGGAATACCCTGCTGTAGAAATGTGAAAATCCTTCTTAAATTGATTGTCTGATGTTGTCAGTTTCTTTAGCCAGAGACATCAGGAAAATAATAATGAAAACAAAGAATTTTGACAGTCAGCGTTTTGTGTGAGAGTTTGATGCTTCAAAAAATCATTTATTGGCTGTGATATGCGTATTAACCTACTGTATCTAACAAATCTATAACTTTATCCATTTGACATGTTTGACTTGCTCTTGCTGTCTTTAAACTTGAATGTGTACCATGTTTAAGGATTTTACAGCAGGAGGAGGGGTTCAAACATGCAACCTCTGAGCTCAGAAGCAGCAACTCCTTCCACTATGTCATCTGTCCCCATATTTAATAATGTAATATGTCACAAGTTAAGTGATTTTTTTTTTTTTTTTTTTTTTTTTCTGCGTGGTTTGTTTTAAAATGTTTCCACTAAAGAAGTTGGTTACAGACTGGTGTCACGACGGGTGAGACTGAAAGATTTCAGAAATGATATAACAAAAAAAAAATCACATTTTACAGAGCGCGTGTTTTTACTTTGCTTTTGGTCTCAGAGTACAGTATGTTGTACAGTATGTTTTTGCTAAACCTGTGGATATTTTTTCAGAGGTTGTTTACGGTGGCAAGAGATCATTAAAAACAAGTTTAGTTAACTTGTGTTAATTGGTGTCCTTTTCAAAAATTAAATTCTTTTCATTGCTTAATCTTGTTCAGTCAAAGCACTAATATTTCTACAATGAAATACAGGTAAACATGCTGAAGTACAGTTGGGAACAAAGTCCCTAACAGCAAGTAAAACCGCAACTCTTCATCATTTAAAAGTTAACAAAGTTCTGCTCGATATCTGTTCTTTCACTGAACTCTGATTTGATTCATGAAAATTGCCTATCCTTTTTCTGAAAATATTGACCTTTTTGCAAGAACGGTGTCAATTTTGCTTATTTAGGTATGTTTTTTTCTAATCTGTGGTCTTATGGACAGTGGAAGGAGGGGGACGGGAGTTTACCATTTAGATTTATGAGGTTCCTTTTTTCTTTACGGTGCTTGATAGTAAAGGTGGAGAAATTGTATAATTATGCCCTCTGTGATAATAGTATGATATAAAACAACTCTTTCTGGAAGTTATAAGATCATGTAAAGGATGTTACACGAATTTGTAATTAGGCTGCAAGTGGGGAAAACAATGTGCTGAGACTTAAGGTTGTTCGGAATGACTTGTTTTGACAGTGTGACTATAAATTTGGAACTTGGAATCTTTGAGTAGGAAACGCAATGTGGAAAAATTCATTTATTTTTAGTTTGCCTTGAAAAAAAATCATTGTAAAAGACGTTTTGCTAAAGCAAATATGTCTTTTACTGAGAATAATGAGGTAAAAGTTCATTTGGAATCTGAAGACTTTGTAGCTCTGTTTAATACAGTGAATGAATGCACCGCTTTTGTTTTAAACAACCACTGATGAAATACTGGCCACAACAAATTCACATGGTGAAAATTTGAGCCCCAGCTGGACTCCATATTTAACTGTAATTTTCTGACTGCTACTTTGTCAATTCAGACTGCACAAAACATTCATTATCAGATTTTCTCCCTGCCCCCATTATGTTTTTTGGGGGGGGGGGGGGGGGTTAAATTTGGCACATGCGGGCCGTTAAACTNTTTCCCCCCCCCCCTTTTTTTTTTTGGGGGGGGGGGGGGGGGTCTTAAATTGGCAAGACACTTGACAAGAAATTCCATAGGCACCCCTTGAGCCCCACTGTTGCATGTGTTTGAATTCCCCCCGTGTCTGTTTTTCAGGAAGTGGTTTCTAGATCTCTGATTGGACCAGAGCCATGAGCAATTCTGAGCTCTTTACTGAGCAGCTCGTGGAGTTCTGGATGAACAAGGCAGTGGAATGGGGCCAGGCTGAAACCCCAACTGTCCAGTTCGATGTCGCTCTCCATCTGGCCAAGTTAAGGAGCTTTCTTCAGGATGTCCTCCAGAAGCTACATGCTACAGTGAGTTAGCTTGGTTGCTCTTTAAAATATTACGGCTAATTAAAACCCCGTGCTAAGCCCTTCGTGTCACCTTCACTGTCTGCACTTAATACGGCCTGCTGTTTTGAGGCTCTAACAGGAATTGCAGACTGAGTCTCAAGGTATTCTACAATGATTATAATAGGACATGACTTGTAAGACTCTAACATGTTCTGCAAGCTGGGCCAATACCTGCACTGAGCAAATGTAACAGTTGTACAGGTTGAGTGTGCCATAATCTGCAGATTGACTCAAGAGTGAGCTTCTAAGAAGAAGTTCTGGGCATACTTTCAGCTGGAGCAGCAGCTTGAATCTTGAACAGGAGCTGTTCCGTGTTTTCGAAGACAGGCAGTTGGCAGGGACTGGGGCCTGAGTTAGAAAGCTAATGGTCACTAGGGGTCTGGCATTGTTAACCTGCAGTATCACTTGATCAGTAATAGATCAAGTCATGTATCATATTAGACTTGGGGGGGTGGCAGCCAGTGGTTGAGTTTCTGTGAGAAAACTCTGTTAATATGAATTGCTGTTGCCATTACATCATTTCCTCTTCATAACCGGTCCTTTATTTTGCTCCAGTTACGGTGTCATGCCGGACTTCTTCAACCATTTGAGTTGACTCAGTTCTTGGCATGTCGGAAAGAAAATTAGGTTTCAGGCATCATGCTTTTAATTTGGACTTTATGACAGTCACACTGCCAAGGCGCAATCATTTCTCTTGGTTTTCATCCTTTTTCAGCATGCATCAGCTCATCGGCAACTTGACGAAGATGGGAATCTCTAAATTAGGGCAGCATTTTTCCTGGCAGAGGCTTGTTTAAAAAAAAAAAAAAAACTGGCTTCAGCCCTAGGATAAAAATTCCAGTTTGTATTACTTTCCTTGTTAGCATTATATTGCTTTCCTCCCATGTCTGTTTGGTTGCAGGAGCTTGGAGAATGTTTTTAGATCCTCAGATTGAAATTCACCTGTAAAGCAGCTGGATGAAGGGAACGCGTAATGCATGATTCGTGACATAGTTAAAAATGAATGAGTAACAATAATAGATAAGACAGTTCCCACAAATGAGATACAGATAATGTGCGGGCACATCCCTGAAGGGCTTGATGTGCATCTAAGTCAAATGGTGGTTTAAAAAAAAGGTGACCCTCATTTAAGGGATGTGGGAAACTCTACATGACAGATTGTAGTTTTTCTGCTCATCCTGGTCTGTTAGGGTCTTCGAAATTGGGGCTTTCAGTCAATGTTCTCTATCACCCCAACATGCACACACAGCAGAATCTTGTTTCTAGTCACATATGAGTGTGGTTCTGTTGGTTTGAAGTTATTGTGTCTCACATTATTCCTTACATTGGCCACAATTTAAAAACAATCATATAAACACATTGTGCTCTTTTCCAGAAAAGAAGCACGACATTTAGTCTGTACTTCAGCAGCTCATTCCAACCAATAGTTGGACACAAGGCAGAATGAAAGAAAGTCTTTGGATGATGGGGTGTGGTAATTGTATAACAACAGCAACACCACCTCTTTTTTTCTAAATATTGAATTCAGATGTATTTCCAAGCCACTTAATTTGGAATAGGTTTGTTTTGAATGAGTGCTTTATTGTAGGAGGGGCGTGGTTCATAAATGTGGACCCCTTTGTCTATGTAAAGGTCCATCGGAGCCAAGGTCCATATTCGGTCCAGCTAAATCTATGTGCTAGTACCCTGAATTATGTGTGACGACAAAAGCATTGAGATATACTGCATTTTGAGAAGTGTGTTCATGTTTTTTTAATTCTCAAGCTTTTAATATTTCTCCTGTATCAGAAAGTATTGACGTTAAGCCGGTTTTGGCTTTTTCCTGTGTACAGACGCGGCCGAAATCATTTGTATTCTTGCGTTTCGTGGGGCACCCAGTGCACCATTAATGCACCATTTTTCGTAAAAAGTATTGAAGTTAAAAGATCCGTTCAGGCATTTCTTTGGATTGCAGTGGAACAAAACAAAAAAGCCATGAAAAGAACTGAATTCCTGCTTATTCTACAAAGAAATTCTAAAATGGCCTGTGCAGTATTATTGGTGCCCTTTAGAAGTTATAAGAAATAATTGTATTGCAGTGATACTTCAAGTAAATGGAGAAAATTCTTCACTGCTGTTTCATGTCACTATGTGTATCTCACTAAACAGGGAAAAACAGAGAGTTGTCTGAGAAGGTTAGAAAGAAGGTAACAGCCAGAAATGGTCAACATAAAGGTTACAAGACCATCTTTAAAGAGCTTGATGTTCCTGTGACCGCTGTTGGCAATATTATTAAGAAGTTTAAGTTGGGACTGTAGCCAAGATCCCTGTACATGGCCGCAAGAGGAAATTGAAGATTGAAGAGAAAGATTGTTCAAATTGTGGAGAAAGAACCAAGGGAAAACATCAAAACAAATCGAAGCTGACCTTCAAGCTCAAGGTGCAACAGTTTCAAGTCACACCATCTGTCCCTTTCTGAATGAAAATGGCTCCGTGGTAGAACCCACATTAAAAAAAGCCCAACTGGGCTTTGCCAAAATGCATTTTAACAGGCACAGTCCTTCTGGGAAGTTTCCTTTGAGTGGACAAAATTAAATTAGAGTTTTTTTGGTAAATCACTCCAACTCTATTTTAACCTCAAACCAAAATGATGCTTTCAAAGAAAGGAAGACCATCCCTACTGTGAAACATGAAGGAGCTCAGTGATGTTTTGTGATGTTCAGATTACAATGGAACCAGAAGAATATCAAGGCGATTTGGAGCGAAACTTACAACCCGGTGTCAGAAAGCTGTGTCTCAGTCGCAGGTCATGAGTCCTCCAGCAAGATAATGACCAGAAACACCTCAAAAAGCACCAAGAATGGATGAGAGTAAAAGACCGGACTGTTCTGAAGTGACCCGCTGTGAGTCCTGATCCGAATCACATAGATCATCTGTGGGAAGAGCTGAAACTCACAGCTGGGAGAAACAGCCGTCAAACCTGAGGGAACTGGAGCTGTTTGCTGAAGATCAGTGGGCCAAACTACCAGTGGAGACGTGTAGAAATCTCACCGAGAGCTACAGAAAGCGCTTGGTTGCAGTTTTTCTCTCCAAAGGCTGTGCTACAGAGTATTAGGTTAAGGGCACCAATGTTTTTGTCCATGTCATTTTCATTAGTTTTATTTTTTAGGTCTTAAATCAAAAAGAACATTTCCATTCAATTAAATTTGAAATAAAGAATGGTGGATACCAAATAATTCTTTTAGCTTCAACTTGAATTTTTTAGTACCAGTAATTTCAACCACATAGGTAGGTAAACACAATGGTTTAAATAAAGAAATGATTTTTATGTCCATATTTGCTCAACGACTAAGGATTTCTGATCTCTTTGATAATACAAATCCATTATCGGTTTGTTGGCATCACTTTGGTAAGTGCCAAATTGATTTATGGTATTAAATATAGTTTCACTCTATCACTGATGTAAGTCCAAATATTATTATTTTTCTTCTTAAAGATCTCAGGCCTCACATCACTGTAGAATCTAGATAAGCATTCCAGCTACATTATGTTGCGCACACAACGCTTGCACATTTGTTATTGCTTGGCAGCAGAACAAGGCCATATGTACATACCCTGTTCAGCTTGTGGAGCCGGTCTGCTTTTTAACATATATGTTGAATATGTTGTGTGCATTTTGAAGTATTATGAAAATATTTTTTAAAACTTACTGATGTTCCATATTGTTGTACATTGCTATTTGCAACGTGCAGCACACGTTTAGCACTGTTCTTCATTAATTGTGCAATTCCCTTGAAAAACAGTCAAATGTATGAACACTTTTTGGGCACAGGAGTTAAAATTAATTCAAACTCATGAAAATAAGGCCTCAATTGCAGAAAATCGCACTCTATGAACTGAGATATTGTTGGTCAGTGTCTTGGCATTGGCTTCATTGTGCAATACATTGTAATTCAAAATATAAATGAGGGGAAAAAAACCACCTGCAGAAATGTGCCAGAAGTAAATTAAAAATACACATTCATCCCACTTGTCTAAGGATGTTTACTAGATGACGGGATTTTTCCTTCTCAAAGCCAGCTAGATAAGACACCTTGCTGCTGGAAAATTTCACACCCTCTTACTGCAACCCCTACTTCTGCATCAGAGGCTAACACTCTTTCACTAGTGGGGCAACCTCTCCTGTTGCTGGAATTACTGTACAAAGTGCTGTTTCAGTTAAACCCATCTCTTGAACAATTTGATTGTGATGCAATTTGATTTTTTTCGGGTTTTCAGAGCGTTTTTTTGTTTTAAAACTGCCATGCATAGAATCATATATGAGTAATGTTCAAGCCATGTGTTTCGTAAGGACTTATAAGCCGTGTTACTCTACTGTTATAATCAGAAGGTGGGAAGTAATACTTCACTGATCATGAATGTTTGTTTTTTAAAATGCTTCTAATTACTGGTAAATGATTGTTTTTTAATAGATTTTTAAAAAATAATTCAGGTATGTGGGGCATACTGACTTTGTGCAGTTTTTTCTTCTTTATTTTAAGATGAACTTTTCTCAAGACTAGTGGGATATAGAAAATACATAGTTTTTTTCTACAAACTACATTACTAACTCTACTACTTGTATGTATACCTTGTTAATGTGATTATCTTAACAGTAGTGAATGGCACTGTATTTTGGCTCAGGATGTGAAGCGGGTTTGTCTTGGCATGTATTTCTAAAGCTGCTGGCAACACTTTCTCAGCAGACATTTCCCTGCAATGTTCGTAGCGTGTCAGTTTTGCCATTTTGTGAAGTCTGAAATCTGAAGGATTTTCTGGTTGCGTTTGAGAAAGTTTAATTGCGTTTAATTGGATTGCAAGAACTTTAAACTTAAAAGGAGGCATTAAAGACAATGTCCCCCCCCCCCCCCCCCCNTTTTGTTTGAAAAATTTTAATTGCGTTTATTTTGTTTACAAAAATTTTAAATTTAAAAAGAAGCATTAAAAACAATGTCCCCCCCCCCCCCCCGCAGAGTTCCACTAAAGAAATGATGGAGAGGTTTCCTTTCATCGGCCAGCTGCTAGGAAGGCTCTGCTGGAATCCACTTGTAACTGCTGACGGTAAGTTTGAGATGCTTTTCTACAACCAAACATGGTTTTCGTTCACCTGATGATTTTGACATTGACATTTGACATTTAAATTTTTCAGTTATTCTGTCCCTCACAGAGGAAATAGCTAAACCTGTCATCTTCAATGGTCCTTGACTGCTGATTGAAAACCACAGAGGAGTTGAGAATATATTTAAATATTGTGGCCAAATACAGGGTGTTTTGTAGGGATTGTTTGAATGCGACAATTGGGCTAAACAGCATTGTTCTTTGATTGGATTAATTCAGTTATGAGCTCCTAAGATGGCCGCATACCTGTCTTTGTGTTGGAAAATTACACAAAAAAATTTCCTTCTATGGAACCCACACTCGGCCTCACTAGGGTGGTAGCGGAAGTATTTCAAACACTGTAAACCAGTAATTAATATGTGTGCACGCAACAAAACATAAGCCCCTGAAGAAGATGTTTTAATATTCAGAAGATTCATGTTTTGAAATAGACTAGATATCTGCATGGTGATAGTGGATGTTTCTTAGTTTGCTCTGTTGTTTCAGAGGAAAGTCGAGGCCGACTGCTGCGCTGCCTGTGCTGCATGTACAGTGCCCAGCCCCAGGGTGCTGTTGAGCTGAAGGCCAACCAGTGGATTCGGGTACGTGGACCCCTGTGTTCTCTGATCTCATTAGCTGCTTGATAGACTTCGGACATCTACTGTCACTTTACAGGTTCTCCACAAAAAGCAGCTGTGATCATGTCTACTTTCATAGTGGCTGCAGTCTGTGAGCAAGGTACTTGCAATGAATTGGTCCAAGAAAAAATTACCCAGCTCTACAAATGGGTAATATCATGTTAAGCAGCTAAAGGGCATAAGTTGTTTTGGAGACAAGTGCAGTAAATTTGAATCTTAAAGAGAATATTTTATTCTGAATGTCATTCTTCTTTCTGGGCCAATTGCTAGTTTCGTAGATCTTAATGCATGGTTGTAGTCATCTGTGTACATTTATTAATTTAGCTGCTGCTTTTCTCCAAATTGACACAAGTCTTGAAACAGACATGATTGTTATACTTTTGGTTAAAGAAATAAATAGTTTCTTTTCTTTATATTTTTTCTTTATATGTATACCCTTTAATGTTACCTACAGTACTGTGCAAAAGTCTTAGGCACCTGTGGGAAAAATGCTATAAAGCGAGGATG
>UFQX01000466.1:245223-457122 GCA_900497675.1 Arapaima gigas | reverse complement strand
TTGTCTACTGCACTTTTTAGAAGGTTTATTGATTAATAAGTATTCATGGCTTTATTTTTGGAAATAGCATTTTTCCCACAGGTGCCTAAGACTTTTGCACAGTACTGTATATATTATATTTATCTTTAATATATACATTTTATTATTCCGTCTCTAAACTTTGATCCCCCTATTCTGTGGACCTGAGGATCTTCATTTCTTTCTCCCTTGTATACCTGCTGTATAAGGATGTTCGACAATAAACGATTCTTGATTCTCATTCATATATAATATTTTATTATTCCGTGTCAGTGCACAGGGTTATGCATGCAAAGAAGAGGGTACTATATATTGTAGACAAGAAGAGTTTTATACATTTACAGCTGCTTCCCTAGGCCACAAACGAATAGTTTTATGCACCACAGATGACCTACTATACCTCCTAATCTTTCCATTTTGGCTTATTCAATTTGTACAATTTACGATTAATTTGTGAGTCATTCTATTGAATTAGCACTATTAAAAGGCCGTGGCCCTAGCACTTGGATGTAATCAGAAGAGAGAAAACACACCCTGGGAATCGATGGTGTGTAATTCTAACATGGAACAGTTTTGACACAGGGAGCAGAGGTCTGGTCGCTCTCCAGCATGCCCAGGTGAAAGTCTTCAACACACTACACTGACCCAAAATGGCACAGTGCTGCGAACAAAGAGAAGCGACTCGGTGATCCGTCTGCAGCAAGAAAAGCTGTTTCACACTAACAGGAAGGGGGGTGGGTTGATAACCTGGTGCTTGTGGTGTGATAAGCCACTGTACACACACATCAGTAATGGCCCATTGCATGTCATACCTTGTTACATCACTTATCAGCCACTGGAGAACTTTCTCCAGTAAGGTACTGTGTGACGAGAAACCCCCTCTCTGATGGGGTGGCCCACTAAAGCACCCGGTAGGCAGACTGGAAAATGAAGTGCTAACTGTAGTGCACTGCTGCCCTGTCCCCAGGGACCCCAGTCGCTGTGCTGTCATGTAGGCAGGATTCACCCACCAGCCAGTCTGCACATTTCCTCTCTGCTATTTGTGGTGAAGGAACCAGCAAAATAAGTCATGCCCCAAAGAGATGTCCTGCTTTTTGGGGTTTTTTTTTTCCTTTTTTTGGTACTATTGGCTTCATCTCTTCTCGCATTTCTTGGCTTCTTTCAAATGAACAAAAGACCCCCTCTTATCCGGGATAATGCTGAACCTTTTGCTCCACACAGAGCTCTTTAAGCACCGCTAAGCAATGAGAATTAACACACCACCTTCTGTGACGTGCTGCGAGAAGCCTCGTGTCAGCGTGTATTGCTTTTTCCCCTCGTTTCTCATTCATGAGGAGGGGTCTGAGCTCAGCTTCTGTCTGGTCAGGCTACCCTAAGACTTGAGCCAACACAGATTAACAGTGAGACTCCTAGTAACCATCAATTATGGTGGCTTTTAATTCCATGTGGCACGTTAAAGATTATAGCACTTGGTCCCACAGATTCACCTGCAAGTAAGTGCATAGACACATGNAACCATCAATTATGGTGGCTTTTAATTCCATGTGGCACGTTAAAGATTATAGCACTTGGTCCCACAGATTCACCTGCAAGTAAGTGCATAGACACATGCCAGAGCATCATGAGTGGCCCTAAGAAAACTATTGAAACACTACTGTTCAGTCACCCCCCCCCAGTTGCCAGGTGATGTAAGAATAGTTGTAAGAATGTTAAGGTAAGTCAGTTGATCCTGGAGATTTGGTCATTGGTCATGAAAACAGCTGGCAGCTAAAAGCATGAAACACTACAAGTAAAGCAAATCTATCTATGGCTTCTGTATCAAGTTCAAGACTACTGGGCACATTCTATAAGACCGTCAGCTCTTTGATACCTGCAGGACCTGACCACTTGACCTACTCCTCAGCCAGAATGCTATACTCCTCCACCTCTGGCCACTTGGTGGTCCCATGCAGAAGAGGTCTAAAATCAAAAGTCCAAAGTTTGGATCCAGTTTGGTGGAATAAGCTCCCTCTCTTACTCAGAAATGCCAAATTCCTTTCAGCATTCAAGGGTTTCAACAAGAAGAGTTTCTGTTGGACACACTTCTTTCCTAATTTCCTAACTATAGAAAGGTGTATTTCACCATCAGTTCTGATCACCTTAGTAATTCCTATTAATTCTATATATGCAGCTACCTGTGTAGCTGAATGGAAACCATTCAGTTTCAGGGCAGTATGTTTATCATGCCATATTACCCACCGATACATACTTTGTGTTAATGTCTTCAGCTTCATCCACTGTGTGCATAAGAACAGCATGACTATTTGGAACCAGTTACAGACTGCATTTCATTGATGGAAGCACATCCCTAGAGCAGGCTGAACCAGAGCTAAATGCCACCAATATTGCACTTTTCATCCGCTGTACCTTGTGACATTCCACATCCATGTTATTATTATTTTATTGCTTAACTAACAGTATTTGATCCATTTAGTGGTTATCCCACCGGAAATCTTAACAGGGAGGAGGAACCAGCAAGCATCATGTTACAAATTCACGTCCTTCACAAAACACCATTTCCTGAAGCCAATTTCAAGTCACATCTTTTGGAAATGAGATGTGTGATAAGTAGGAGGTAACTGGTTTCGCGGCAGTTGCTTCCTCATCTGGACTGCTGTGATCGCCATTCATCATTTAAATGCACTAATATATGTATCGATCACCTGCCACAGTAGAAAAGTTGAATAATCCTGACAATAATTATCCCTTCAGTGAAATATGCGAGTTTTGCATCTCTTGATCAAACAGTCATTTCTTCTCCTTAGATATGAAACGTCACAGATGTGTTTTGAATACTACCAGCTAAGTGAAGCGTTCTCTAACGTGAAGAGATCAATGATCACGATGACAATGACAATATTTATGACTTTACTGTTTCCCTGTCAATCAGTTCATTTTGGTAAGTTGTCTTTGTGGTCTACTGTCTGCTATTATTGTTTCGGGATTTGTTTGGTGGCGTTTTTCCTGGATCGCTACCTCAAAGGAAGACCTTGCTGCACTTTGAGCAGCCTTTCTGTCCCGCCTCTGAGTGCTGCTGCTGTTGCACTGATTTCTCTCCAGCTCAGACCCATACTGCTGACATCTTCCCACTCCGCTGCTCCTTCTCCATTTGTGTGACCAAGCTGTAATAACCTGCTAGCTGACTGTGACAAAGCGATAAAAGTGGGACTTCTGGGAATCGCTCAATCAAAGGTTTGAATTCACAGCATCCATGTGTGCTGTCTCACTGCCTACAAGACAGTAAGCCTCTGCACAGTTATAAAAAGTCCAGAACTCAGCATCTGCATGCATTTGCATAACCTCTCCCACTATAGATTCCAGATTTTCCATTAGCCATTTAAGAATTCTTGCATGTACTCACACCTCCTCTGATCACAAACTGCATCCAAATGCATCATTAATATTTTGCTTACAAAATATTTCTGTGAACATCGTTTCTCTGTGAAGCCTTGTTTGCGACCTCTGTAGACATTCCAGCTAATATATGATCTGACCGGAGGTGGTTCCGAAACATGAGGACAAGCTAGTGAAGGAGGACCTGGGGCAGCATGTAGCATGTAGATCTGCTTCCTTGCAGTTACAGGACCCTTGTTCAAATCCTGATGCAGCCCTCACCCTAAAGCTACTACAATAAAATTACCCACTTAATAACTTGGCAAGTCATTTCAAGTACCCTAGTGTACAAAACTCACATTGTAGGTAAATTAGAGAAAAGTTTCAGCTCGACACATAAAATTAGTGCAAAGCATAAGGGTCAATATAATTCCAGGAAGTGTTCGGCTACAGCCACATGCGGTAATGATGGTAAACTTTCACTGAATAACACCGCCCAGTGATTTAACAAACACCGACACGATGCACAATACCTTGGTGCCAGCAGCAGGGAGCGCTGTGAGCCCAGTCTTTGGAGGGCTCTCTTTCTATTGGCTGTGCCCTGCAGACAGTCATGCAAAGCATTGCTTCTATAGGGCTCTGCTTCCGGCTTCTTCTTTTTATTAAACAGGCCTCAAGGACACACAATAAACCTGCAGGACATCACTGTGAGAGCACAAATAAGGCAACCTGAAAGGCTAATCTCTCTGCGCAGTGGTCTGGCTTTGTGCAGATATCTGATTACAGGCTGCAGGCACTTTGGCCGCATCTCCATCTCACCTGCGTCTCACCACAGAGCCTGGGCTTCAGCTCCCTCCCTGCCCATCAGAGGAGCACGCGGAGGCACGGGGAGCTCGCCGATGGCCCTCCCGCAGTGCCAGCGTGCAGTTTCCACCTCCCCGCTGCTCTTCAGCACTCTGTGGTGCAGGGCACTCGGGTCCCTTACCTCGCCTTTGGTCGGAAGTTTGGTGCAAACCAAAACTAAAGCGCTCAGCAGCCAGCAGGTCCAAAGTGGTTCTAATTATTAATAGCAACAAACTGAATTCTTACCGCCTTGCAGCCTTGAAGTCTTTACAATGAAAACTAGTAGGCTTCCCAAAGTTTTTCCTCTAAAAATCCAATATTTTTTCGTAAAAATATAATGTGGTGATATACTGAGTCTATTATCTCTGCACTTATTGTACATCATCAACGAAGGCAGTGCAAATACGGCAAAGAAAGTCATAGCCTCTAGAGCCAACGCAGTCGCTGTACTAATAACATCCCAGGCTTTCGCTTCTCTATTCTGTCATTACTTTCAAATAAAAGAGAATCCCCTAAATAAAATAGGGAGAAGGGAAAAAGAAAATTTCCTCGGTGCAATTGTTGCTCTATAGACTGGGGACTTGAACAAGGGCATACAATGAGGGGGAAAAATAATACGCTGTGGAATACGAACAAAGCGCAACAGTTCTTTATTGTGCTGTGTTTGCAGCCCATCCATATGAAGCCATTAGCAGAGCAAGCGCACACCCAGACAACATGTTCCGCAGAACAGGGCTCTGCTGAGGGGCTATGAATCAGAGGCGTGCCGCCATGGCCTGATAGCTGCGCTGACTTATCTACTCATTTCTGTCATTTCCATTGAAGAGGTTCTCCTCACTTTTTTGCGTTTCTCTAGTTTTTTTAATGTTTTTCTTTGTTCAAATTCCGTCAAACAGTGCACCACAATGAAGCCGTGCGTCTGAGTTACTGTTGGCATTCCCTTTTCATCTGACTTTTCCTTTGACCGTCAAACAAAGCCTGGGGCGCAGAGGACAGTGGCCGGTTTTGCTGTTGCCCCCCTCCCCAACCCGTCTCGCCTCACCCCGACTTCTACCCGCCCCGAAGCCGCACAGATCCTCCACCAGAACAGCAAGGCATGTGGTGTCGCCATTTGGCAGGTGGAACCTGCAAAAGAGTGAGAGGCACCCAGAGAGGAAGCGACAAGGTCGGACCCTGATGGTGGTGTATCCGTCAAGGACGTGCGAGTGCAGGCACATGGCAGGGACTGGTCACTATGCGCCTGCTGCTTGAGAGTCTGCAAGATATTAACTTCACGGATCAGTAACTCACTTGAAACAACAGGGCAAAGGCTGTTTTATTTTGGTTTAAAAGGTTAAATACTGTAGATGAGGAGGTTTTTTTATACCAATTTGTGAGGGAAAAACTAGCATGGCCTTTATAGTACAATGCCATAATATAACTGGAGGAACGTGACAACATGCAGACGACGCTTTAGAGGGAGGAAGATTGCGCTCTAAAATAAAAGCCACAAATTTTAGTGCAGAAATAAACAATAGAATTTGAGATATTAAAGATTTTTCATCCTAAATGCAACTAAATTTGCAAAGGGAGAGGCTGTTAACATAAGCCACAAGAAATATGAAAAAGGCACAAATGAATTTTGAGGGAAGGTGAAAAGACGCATCCAAAAAAAAAATTCACCCTTTCTTTGGTTCCAAGAAAAAAAACAGGCGTTTTTCAAAGAGCATTTTCACGAGTCGAACAACTAAATCTAAGTAAATTACATGGATTATGTTGAAATTTAATTTACTGTCACACAGGTTGTATTAAATGTACCCATTTTGACAAGCAGTATCACTATCTTGCATTTCAGTCTCTGGAGTGTTGAAATATGTAGACACCACCTGCCAGCATCAGATCATTGATTACTGTATACATGCATGTCGAGGGATCCATAATGGCACGATAGACATTGAACTAGTTGTGGTCTTGAAAACCTGAAGGTTTCTGAGTTGAGTCCCACTCCCTACTCCCGCTTTGCTACATTTACTAGAGATGCTTAACCTGAATTACTTCAGCGGAAATACCCAGCTGAACAAACGGGTCACACAGCATAATTTATTTTGGACGAAAGTGTTAGCTAAGGAATAAATTAATAATAATAATTACTACACATGTCAAAAATATTATAAAAATCTGAACTGCATGTATGAATATTTAAACATGCTAAGTGCATACAGTATTTATTATTTATATGCACCTTTTCCAGCCAGTGCAGACCATGTCATAAAAATGCGAGCACATGTCAAATCCTTTTTTGATTAGGAGAGCTGAACCATTTCTTTGCAGCGTACTGTAAGGAAGCACGGTTGCTCTAGGATTCTGGGAGCATTTTGCCATATGAAACTGCTGCGTCTCAGTCTGTCATCCCATCACACATTTTGTTAAGTTGCTCTTACCCTGAATCGGGATCGGGGAGCGGTTCTGTAGTAGCAGACATTCCTATGGTTTATGATGTAGCCAAATCCCTAATAACCTCATTAGTTTGTTTAATGTGATGCAGATTGCTGCCTTTAAAACTGCTCCAGCCCACACTGGCTACAGGGGCTAAGTCTGCGCTGCAGAATTATGATTTATGGTCTGCTGAAATGTACGTTGAACTGTACACTTTTACAGATATTTTTTTCCTTTGCTTTTACGTCTTCATTTTCAAAGGTACTATCCGTTTCAGCTGATAATTTGTACCCGTTTGTGCTGAAGGAACACGTTGCTCAAGAGTCCTACTTGATGAAGCAGAGCTCAGATTCTTGTTTTTGTTCTTAGCCACGACACACTTATCTAATTTAGCAGTGGCAGCCGAATATACAGTTTGCAACAGAAAAAATAAGGAGCAGAGCTGAGAAAACAGTAACTTGCGGTGTGGACCGTGAAATGGATTTTCAAAACAGCATTAATTACTTATCACTTAATAATGAGGCATGTATAAATAATAGCACAGAAATTACAATAGATGACTAATATTACATGTTTTTCTTTTTTAAACTTTAATATAAAAAAGTTATTTTCTGTCTTTCTATTTCCCAGCTGTCTCACCAGTGCCATCGCCTCCTACAGTCTGAAACCTTCAAACATGGCCAGTAGCTGCAGCAATTTGGGAATGTGATTTTTTTGCGACAGGTTGTTTTTTTTTTCAGACAGCAATGAATTTAAGCTTTAAAAATGTTACATATTTTTCACCTCTCTAAAGGTCCTAATTGTGTGCTTGAGCTTTTAGGCTAATTAAAGTTTGTTTTCATTTCTAGTTAGTTCACCACATATAAAGATCTCATACTTCCATTCTAAGCTGATGCTTAATAAACAGATATATAATAATATCTACATAGTAAAACTATAGCAATATAGATATTAATTTTGAGATATCAAAGTACAAAGGAGTTGTCAGTTTATTAAGTACAGCTCCCACCTTCACACAAACTGTACATTTCAAAAAGTGATAACATGACTGTGGTGGATGGCGTAAATCAGAGAGACCACCATTTATAGTATCATTTAGTGTTCAACTGATAGTTGAAATGGGTAAAACAAGTTACTTGTCGCATGTTTGTGCTTTGAATTTTTGTACTGTTGATGGGTGTGTCGGGTTTTAGGATCTCTGAAATGGCTGTGGTCTTGAGCACAACTGTTTCAGAGGTGTCGGTAATTGGCAATCCGATGGATGAAAACAGCTCATGAAACAGAGGAGTCTGAGGAGAATGGTGAGAATTGTGGAAGCAAACAGACGGATCACAGTTAAGAAAATCTCATACGAATTAAACACTGGTGTGCAAAATATCATCTCAAAATGCTACACTCATTGGACTTTTCTGGAATGGACTACAAAAGCTTAAGAACACATTCTCACAGTAGCAACAAACTAGACCGATGAGGAATAGGAAAATGTTGTTTGGTCAGCTAAATCCAGGTTCTTTTTGCATCGTGCTATTGAGATCACAATAGATGCTGATCAGAATTTGGCACAGGCAATGTGAGTCCATGGAGCTGTCCTGTTTGGTGTCAACACTACAGGCCAGCGATGACAGTGTCATGGCGTGAGGAACGTTTTCCTAGTGTCTGAATAGCATGATGTCTCTTTGCTGACAAAGTTAATTCGTTCGTGGCTACCATTTATCTACATTCAGATGGACATTTCCTGCATGGTATTGGATGATGTCACAAGGCACATATTGTCACTGAATGGTTCCAAGAACATAATAGTGAGTTTTCATTGTTTAAATGGCCTGCAGTCCCCGAATCTCAAACCTATCGAGCATCTTTGAGATGAGGTGGAAAGGGCTGTTCACAGTAAGACTGTGAAGCCATCCAATTTGCAGCAACTACACGACAAAATAATTTTCACATGGTACAATGTTCCTGCACAACTCATCTAGCATCTTGTAGAATATGATATGAACATACCATAATTTATTTGCAAAGCATTAATGCATGCACATATATACATATGAACATATCAAAATTCTTTTCTCACCGTGAGATCTGGCAACACTTTGGATTTTATATTGTTTAGAGAGTC
Source organism: Arapaima gigas (assembly GCA_900497675.1). Taxonomy (NCBI): domain Eukaryota; kingdom Metazoa; phylum Chordata; class Actinopteri; order Osteoglossiformes; family Osteoglossidae; genus Arapaima; species Arapaima gigas. The sequence continues at coordinate 448,358 of UFQX01000466.1, read as the reverse complement.
CCAAATGAATGTAAAGGAATCACAAGGAATCATAGTAATGGTCCATGTAATGTACACGGTGGCACCTGCATGATCTCCCACTGACTTGGGAAAATGTAAAAATAAAAAAACACAGGCATCATCACTTACAGTAGATTAATGTGGGCATTGCTTTCAGAGTGCCTCTGTTACTTATTAAATTTTTCAAAAATGCTCGCCAAAAACTATCAGCAAAATTGGCATTATGCTTTAACTGACCCCCACCCCCAACAGAATATGCTTTAGGATGGTGTTTCTCAAGACTTTACTGTTAAAAGTTATGAACCACAGATTTAACCTGGGTCTGTAATTTCAGTTCTTAGGGCACCTTAAATACAAGTATAAAACACCCCGGTTATGCTTCTGTAGACCGTTCAGTTTTGCACATTAACATCCTGTGCTGCATGTGCTGCATTCAAGTTTTTAAAAACATCTGTAGAGGATGACATGGAAAACAGAATTGCACAGTGTGCGTGAGCAACTGGCAGCTGAGAGATTTCTACGGTTACACCAGGCCTTATTTGAAGAGAAAGGAGGCTCAGGACTGGCCCAAGGTGTAGCTCTGCCCCCAAGGATGAGCAGCAGATGAGCAGCTTCATGTGCAGCCATAAAAACAAACAAGATGAGGTCTTTGGGTCAGTCTACTACTGCTGCTTTCATCCCACTACACCACTGGGGTTTGCTTTCCTCTCTTGCCTAATCTGTAACCCGCCACATAATAACGGCAGCATTTTCCACGTTCTCCAAAGGCCAATAGGAATTTTGCCAATGAGAAAATAAAGGTCACATATTGCATTATGTTGCTGGGTTCACGACCTTTCTTTTTCACCACTGTTTGTTCTCTTAAAAAAGAAAAAATCATTTAATAATAATGATGATACACCTTTTTGTTTCTGTTTAAAAAACCCAAGCGTAATGGGACCGACGTAACGCTGCACAATTCTGTTTCCCGTGTCATCCAAATTTTAGGCAACAAATATCTTTTTTAAAACTTGATGACAGCACACACAGCACTGGACATATGCCAAACCGAACATACCTTGAATTTGCATTCTCCTTTATCACTAATGTACTATTATATATTATACATATAGTATTGCACCAAATTGTATTGCACTGCAGTAAGAATTGCTCCGAAGATCTGTCTCCTTTCAGCAAATAGACATAGAGGAAACATTCGATCAAAAAGGGACTGGAAGGATTCCTATAATCAAGGTTCTTCCTCTAAGAAAAAAGCAGAACAAACAGGTAACAGAAGAATGCTTTAAGTAAATGAAGAAGCTCTAATGCAGACTGCGACAGATGGCAAAGCCCTGACAAAAAATCAGGATAGCCACAATGCTCCATCGGAGACATTCTAAGCATAGTCTGCAAACAGGTCAACCTTTGGTCTGGAGGTTTATGGCATCTGGCACCTGAACAGCCATGCAGAAATGATTCGCTCAGCTCGTGGTGTCAAACCAGGAAACGTAATTGCTAGTTTCTCCAGTATGGTTAAAAAATTAGGTAACCAGAGTTTTTATGTATGGGTGTCTCTTTTTCTTCGTAATAGCAGTGGACCATTTTGGAAAATATAACACAAAGACCTCTACCATATTTGCTTTGCTCAGTTAATGAAATATCCAACAGATTGAGGAAAGGTACAGCTAGAGTTATAGCAGTGAGGCCATTGAAAGCACTAGGTAAACCGTGAAAGCTAACCTAGCTTTGCCTGAAGGACAGTTATTTTATCACAGTACACAGGCTGATTTGTCAGAGAGCTGTGCAGTAGGTATTTGGATTCAGGCTGAGAAATCCAACACAAGACAGTAGATAATCAGCTCTCTGCCCCTTGCTGGATGCAGAAACACTTAGCCATCTACTGTGACCGCAGATCCACAAAGTGCTCTGACCTGCTGACACTGGCAGACTAAACCCTAGTGACCTTAAAGTAAAGCACATCTTAGCTGAACTGGCCTACTTGCCCATGGGTCAGTGGGGTTCATGCTTTTTTTTTTTTTTTTTTAATCATAAGGTGGAAGCTCAGCAAAACACAGCACAAGGAAACCTTTATCCCCTGATAAGAAGGGGGTGCCTGGCAGCATGGGGGACTAAATCGTGTGAAATGAGCAGTCAGAGGAGCAGATACTGTCAATATACACAGTGTATACAAGGCAAACACCATTCAGTGCCTCCAGATGCCAAGTTACACATAGTCAAAAAAAGTGATTGCCCACCTATAAATTATGTTTGGAAAGTATTTATTTATTTATTTTCCACAACTGAAGAAATAGAAAGTGTTTTCCAAAACCCAATTTCATATATAAACTTCCCATGTAATTTGTGCCTGCAAAACCCTTTGCAATCTGAATTCTCATGAATTAAAGATATAATTAACATTAGTTCCAAAAGTACATTTTTTATGTATTCCTGGGACCCAAACCTGGTTCCCATTTGTACAAAAATATCACAAAATCACATTAAAATGGACTCAGCTATCACAACACATAACAAGGCAGTTTCCTTTCACTAATTTCTCTATAATATTATATGTCTGCATGTGCTCGTTCTGCTTTTTTGTAGCTATTTGATGCCGCACACTTAACAAATGCTCACAAACTAAACATACACGTATAATCAATATTTACATATTAATTCAACTTGAAAAAAATACAGACAAAAGAAATCAGTGAATACAGTGAAGATGAAATTAGTCACTGAACAAGTTGGCTTTGTTTAGATAGAGGAAACAGGGGCCACGATTACTAAGATTATAACAGGTGAAACTAGCAAACAAAGAGTGATGGATGTTGAGAACCTGATGCAGCTCGAGCTAAACTGTAACTGCAAAGAAAACAATGTGTTGGCTCTGGTCTCGTGCTGCTTAGCTATCAGGAGGCACTCAAAATACAATGTAAAGAGACGATTTGTTAACCAAAGTAAGGGAACTAAAAGACACTCCTCGTAAAGTCAAATTCTCATAACTGCAACGGTCATATCTCAGGGAATGACTATATCTCGCAATTTTTCAAGTGAACTTCCCAAAAATACTGATGGCACCATTGCAGCATAGTTACCCCACTCTACCAGACTACTAGGATTCTTTCTTCGAACACTGTGCTCACTCCTTAACACAAACAGAAACTGTTTGGGCTGTTTTTACTTTGACAGTGTGTGGCATATATACTTTTCTGCATGATTTCCTTCCGCAAACCTTGGCAGCCTCTCTCAACAGCAATATCTTAATCCACATGCCACTTGAGATATGCCAGATCTCAATATTAACATTTACAGCCTATATCTAGTGTGAGTCAGCAGTAAAAAAAGAACCGACTACAATGAGAAATGTCAGACTTCTTAGATGCAAAATGTGTAAGCTCATACAGACGAAGATGAATCACCAAGAGAATACTATTTGTATAAAAAACATATTATAAGGCTTTTTTAAAGAGTACGTATACCCTGCTGTGTAAAACATATAATTGTTCAAACACCACTTACTTCCCCTTAGAGTCAATGGTTTGTATCAATACTGGATTATTAACTGACAGTAAAGTCCACCATCTCTGAATAGTTTCTAACATCATATCATCCATGAGAAAATCACTGCACCCTGGATTAATTAATGATTTCATTTCTTAACAAAGAACTAGTTTTGTTATAAATTCACAAAATGTAATGGGAAAAATTCTTCTGTCCTATGTAAATAATAATAATAGGAATTTTTTGTTTTTCTGTATCTGCAAAAAATCACTAATTTCTGCAAATTCTGTTTCATATTATTAAAATTATTTACTCAGTGTTAGCACTATATTGCACAATAGCTGGCATAATCGGTTATCAAATGATTGTTTTATACTAGGTAAAGTAAATACATTTATTTGAAACAGTTTACTGTAATAAGTGGATTAAGAAAAAAAGATCATGTTACACCGACTCATAATCCGTGCAAAAGTTCCCGTTCTTTTCTATTTTGGATCAAATGATTGAGTATAACTACTGCATTGACATCCCTTCCAAAATGTAGTTTTATAGCCTACTGCCCAGTGATTCTAGAATACATTCCAGACCACCCCAGCCCTGACCAGGATAAAGTGGTTAATCATGATGGATGGATGGATGGATGGATGGATGGATGGATGACTCAGTATTCGTGATTTTTCCAGACTGTATATTTCAAAATAAATGTTTAAATAAATGATCCCTGGCTGTTTGCAAATGACCCACGTGTCACATATTTAATTCTATCGCTCTGATAGCTCATGTCCTCTTGATGTTAAGGTGTATTATGGAAACAAACCAACCTTCTAACCTTCCAAGTTATCACTGAACATCGAACAATCCTATTTTAGAAATATGACAGAGGATCACAATGTTCCTCTCAGAGCAAGTCTTTCAGCCAACAAATGGAAGGCTGTTTACACAGCATGAGCAGTTCTTTATGGGGCTGCGGTACGGACGGATGATGTCACATAGACATCTTTGTTTACCATAAATATAGCCCAAAGTTACAGATATTTAGGAACTGCAAAGAAAATTTGTTCAATTATTCACCTTCTGTGTGCAAGATTTAGTAAAAAGACTAAAAATTGTAAAAATGATATGTCACACAAGCCTTTGATGACGACAGCACTTGAATTTAATGGTGAGAGAACACAGCTTGAGGCATGTTCTTCAGACAGACACAACAGGACTGCTGGGAGCGCTATGAAAATTAAACAATCGGCCTTGTGCTCAGAACTACTGACGATGCCACTCTGCGGTCACAGGCGGACAGTGGAGATGAAAACCCACGCTGACTGGCTGTTAGGCCCTTAGGCCATTACTTCACTGCCCAGATGATCCCAGGTTATTTAAAGACAGACTTTTGGTTTGTATCACGGGAAACTCATGTTTGAGGTGGGGTCCCACTTTTCACTCCTCAGTTGATTTAATCAGCCTTCAGTTGTATCATCCTGGTTGTATCACACACACTTACACATGCATACATTAATACACACAAAAGTTCCCTTCAGGTTAGTAAGATGTATATTACTATGGGAACAGAAACATTGAGACTAACAATACATTATTGTTACCAATACTACTACTGCTATTATTATTACTATTATTATTATTATTATTATTATTAGCAGAAGTAGTAGTAGTAGTAGTAGTAGTAGTAGTAGTAGTAGCATTAGCAGTAGCAGTAATAGTAGCAATAGTAGCAGTAGGAGGAGTATAAGAGGTGTGGAATGACACATGGGAATAGTCTGTTTTAATAAAGTTACTGTCATCTAAGGTACAAGGAAAAGCAAATGATGATGGTCCTGAGCACTACATTTAAAAAAAGACACACCAAATGTTCAAAAAACACACCAAATACCCAGTAGTCCAAATACATTTCTATAGCATTTAATCAAATATTAAACAAGTATGCTGTGATAATAATAATAATAATAATAATAATAATAATGATAATGAACGTTTTATTTTTTGCAGAGATGGAAAATGAGCTTTATAAAAGTAGAACACGAAGGAGAAACGGTCCTGTACCTACAGCAGATGGCGTAACAGAGAAGAGTATTACGTATTACTGCGGATGACGCACTGGTCATCGCATCTCCAATAGCCCTTCGTCACCCCACAGTCACCCAACAGTCACCCAACAGTAACCCCATTATCACCCCAAAACTACCGCACCCTTCCAGCCCCGGATCTTTGGAATAGGGTTACCGGAACACTGTAAGCCTCCGCGACACTGAAGCTGAGAATGTTCTCAGTGTTCATCTGAAAGACTTGTGCTACCTCCTCTACTTCTACACCATCTTCCCAAAGTTAAGTTTTTCATAAAAGAGTGCATTACTAAAAGGATAAGTATAAATGCTTGTGAAAACACATGCATTACTGTATAAACAAACGCCAAACGGTTCGGTTCACATGATGCAATGAAAGGTGTTATGTAACGTGGCGGTGGGTGGCGTGGTGGCTCGAGTCATCGCTCCTCACACGAGGGACGCGGGTTCAAGTCGTCCATCTTCTTTAGCGTCCTTGAGTAAAGTACCTGTCCTCGCTTACTTCACAAATTATCTTCACTGTTCTAAGGTAAACTGTTCTAAGTGGCTTTAGAGGAAACATCGCCTATATTAATAGATGCAAATCGAACAAATGCAACGGTGCTCACTACCCCAGGTTGACTGGTCTTCATGCATCTGTGCTTAACAAAAAACGCTTCTCCTGTTTCGACATTTCCAAATCAAAACCCAGCACGTACGCCGTTACGAAATGCAGACATTTGCTTCAAATTCGAGAACACTCCTGAGACGGATCTAAAGTACTGTTTAGTTCACGCAGTGATAAAGTCAGCTTTAAGCTGTTGTAAACGGTGTGCCATGACACCTCACATGATCCCCTTCAACAGCTTCTCTCTCAAGTAAGCAAGTCTATTATTGGCCAATTTATTATCTCCAGAACAAGTCTGAACAAACTGAAAAATGATTTAAAGGAAACAATGTTCCTCTGTGTTCCTATATGGTACATAATCTCCAAGATGTACTATGCCCTTTCTCCACTTGGCCCTTCTATTCTTTATATAGACTCTTCAGAATGAAATGAAACTATAATCACTGAGGTCCTCACGACACACTTCTCCAAAAACTCATGCAAGCGCATTCCCACAATTCCGTGCAACATTAATACGTGCAATAATAAATATACCACAGCTGTTCTGAGAGGAACCAACCACGATTAGTGCAGAGGCTTTATACTAAACACGTGCGTGCTTCTTCCGACAAAGAATAAACGTTCAAATTGAAACATGAACAATCAGTTCTCGATATAGAAAGAAATGATTGACAAAAAGAGGGTTTCAACTGTTCCATCCTTCACTAAAACCATTTTAATCCAATTTTTATTTTTTTATCATTATTTATTTATTTATTTATTTATTTATTGGTTTTCAACGAAAAGGACTGTACAAGGTATATTCAAAGAAATAGTTACAAAAAAGTGCTGATTCACCATGAATCAAGAGTTATTTACAAGGTAAAGTCAAAGTGAACTGTGATTTAAGGTTGAACAGCCTGTAATCTCTGATAAAAATGACTAAATGGTGAATAATTACTCAGAAATCGTAAATAAATAGGCGCAGGAATTAATATTTAAATAGAAGCACTCCTACTGCTCTGGCTTTCTCCTCTCTAATGCATGGTGCGGCAGTAGAGCATTAAGTTGGAATAAACACACCTGTGCTCATGTCTGCTTAAATCATGTCCATCAAGCATTGTTAGAATAACAGGTAGTTCAGCCAAACAATGCACCCATGCACGGGGCATAGCTTAGAAATTTAAAGTGCCTTTTTTTTGTTTAATATTCATCCGAATGAGGTGCTTCACAACAAGTGGTGACTTAACTTGGTGCCGTTGAAAAGTGACAGTGCACGGGGTATCTGCGTTTTTGTGGTATACCGTGTGGTACTTTCAGGTGTCCTCATGTGAACTAGTAACGGAGAGAGTGAAATGTGGCATTTTGACTGTATTAAATGATGTCTCAGTGGGCGGACAGAACCCGGGGTCCCTCCTGGAGGTCCGCAGCGAGGTGATGATGTGATGATGAAGGAGCTGTTCTTCAGCACCATGCTTTCCCTGCGCCTTTTTGTCCTCTCACACCACACATGTCCCTCTTACTCCCAGATCGCACAGCCAACCGCAGGTGAAGGAAATGCACAGTTTCCTACAATTTATACAATTTAATAAATTATTAATAATTTCCGGGTGAACCGTTGACAATAAATAATATCAAGAAAGAGTCAGAGGATGTTAGTGAAGCAGCTGGTTTTAACTGCTCTCTGCAGAACACACTGTGTTACGCACTCTTATGCGCATATTTAATAATGCACATGCACATTTAGACATCTGCTCCCGTGCATTATTCATATTTGCTGTGAAATACGGGCACAGGAGGCATTTGTGTATCTGTGTAATAAAAGACTCGTCCTCTGAAGCCGTTTACCGGGCTTTTCACCAACAGTGAACTTCAGATCCGCCGTAGCAAATTCACAAAGAATTGCCAAAGGGCGGCTGATGTGTCACATTGACGGGCGTGTGAGGTTCTTGTAAGTAAGACACAAAATATGCAATGGACACGTGGCACTACGGAGTTCCTGGATTACACGCCACTTACCTAAACATCTTTTCGTGTTTTATAGTTCCAGAATGTTTATTACACGTAGGGTGTGAATAAAAGGCAGGATAGTGAGCCAGCTTCAGACCACACAGCAAACAGAGGCACTTGTTAGAGCTAAAAGCTGATGTACATCTCAGTACTTCAGTAGTTTTATACAGACTAAGCAATATTTGGACATAGGTGAAGCAAATACTATTTCGCGCCATCCTCTATCATAGATGAGATTGTAGGTTATTATACGTGCATAGAAAGAAAACCCCTAACCCCCCAAAAGTGAGTCTCCCTTAACTTTAACAATGTTTAAGCAGAAAGTCCCCAAGGAAAAGCACAAGCTCATGTGCAAGGCAAGAAACTTCGAAGGCAAACTCACCTATAGTTGTGATGACCGTAATTGCGAAATAAAAGGATCCTGCAAATTTCCACTGAACCCCGGCTCTGTGGGGCTCGGCCTCCATGATGATGCTCTCCAGTTTGCGGTAGTCGTCCTCGCTGATGTTGTATTTCCCTTGGAGACGCTTCTCCTCGGCCTCCAGCTGCTCCTTCTCCCTCATTTCGAAATCCGATTCCAGGGCATCGAAGACCGCAGCCCCGACCAGCAAGTAGGTGAACGTGCAGATGATCAGGGAGAGGGTCCGCACGTTCTGCCGCTTCATGGCCACCAGGAAGCGCTGAGTGAGGGGCTCATGTCCCCTCGGATGCTCCAGGAAGGCGCAGCAGTTGGGAAAGCTCTCACACCGATGTGGACCAGGCTGACGGTGCTGGAGATGGTGATGGTGGATGTGATGCGCGCCGGAGCAACGCGTGTGGTCCCTGTTGCAGCCTCCCAGATCCTGCTCCTGGTTGGAGGACAGACACAGGAGACTGCTGGATCTCCGGGACCAGGTGCCCTGCAGCCGCGAGACTCTGCGCAAGACCTGGCCAAACCAAGTCCTCCCGGTGCGCAGTGCCATCAACAGCCAGCCACCAGCTCGGCTGGATCTGTCCTCGTCCAGCGGTCAGTGGAGCAGCGAAATATAGAAGAGGGTCCACACTCTGTGTTACATCATATTAATCACAGAATGACTCATCTTTAGACGAGTTTCCTCGAGTCGTTTCCAGAGGCATCCCTATGAGTTTGGAGACAGTTTAAAAGATCCATGCGTGCGAAGAGGCGTTAGGAGGGAGCTCATGGTGCGTTTTCTCCCAAACTTCCTGGTGCTCAGCAGCAACCTGTTTATCGTCGATGCGCTGGCGTGGGAGGCATCCTGGGATGTTGGAAGTTGTATTAACTTGGGGTTTGAAATCCAGAAACGAGTCGTGGGTTTCTCAAGTAAGTTGGAGATGGAGCTGCGTGGTCCTTATTGAGGATGCGATGTCGCATGTGGATGGATGGAAGAGTTAATGGGGAGAAAACCCGGGTGGAAAAGATCCTGTTGGACGGATGACGGCTCATCGGAGACGAAGCAGATGACGGGGCTGGTCGGAACGGAAAGGAGACCGCTAATGTGGCAGTTTAGAGTGCTTCAGTCCTCAGCCGGTGGTCGCTTCACTCACAGAGTGCAAAAAATAAAAGGAAAGGAGCGAAGTGGTAGAGTCTCAATCCAGGACCATGGTTTATAGGGTGGGCAGGTGTGTCTTTCCAGTCGTTTCGCTGAAGTCCGCTAAGGGCTTGATCGGAGGAGCTTCAGAAGGGAGACCTCATAGTGTTCCCTTCTCTGGAGACACCGCAGGGTCCTCTTGTCCAAGTCACAAGTGTCAGCCCCAACAGCACTTCATGGATGTCGCCACGATCGTCGGAATAAAAAAAAAAATCAGACAAGAGTCCACGCTCTCTCGGCTCCTGGCGACATGGGTGCCGCAAACCGAGGTGTAATGTCACTTTTCCAGAAACCCAAGCACATGTATTTTGCAAAGCACATGCTTCAACGTGTCCGTGTTTCTATTCATTTTGTTTACTTGTTCTTTTAAACGTAGGCGGTTTTTCAACCTCCGTATTTATGTTTTAAGCATTGTCCTTTTTCACTTTCTCCTGTTTGACCTGTCCACCACGTCGCCTCGTCCGAGTCCCCTCTTCATCCTGCAGAAGAACGAGCAGACAGCGCATTACAGAGCAACCGGGAGCATCACAGAGCATCCCCCTGTCCCCCTCCACCGGCACAGCTCGGTAAAAGCAGCCACTCCCACCTACACACACTCACACACACACACACACACACACACACACACACACATCATGTCATATATCATATATACACACTCATTCAGAGACTAGTTGGGTGTTGGTTCTAATGTTAGGTTATGTACTAGTACTTCAGATATGTCCACCACCTCACTTGTTTTGTATATGTACAACTAATGTGTTACATACAACAAATGTATCATCACGACAAATGTGAGTCTGTATTGCACATAAACCCATATAGCACATGACATGTGTAGGATTTTTCTGCAACACTGCTGAATCAGATGTCCTTACTTTTTGACACATGGATTTTGCATGTTGTCTTATATTCGAATTTGAATGACTAATATTACATAACATAAATGCACGCAGACAGTGCCTTGCAAAAATATATTCAAAGGTCTCAACACTGCCTAAGTTAGAAATAATGCACATATTTTGTCGTCAGTATTTTTTATTGTGAACTCTTATGCTCTAACACTAAACTGTCAGAGCCAAAATAAAATTTTGCTTGCAGATATTTTAAAGAAAATGAAAAACTGTAATAGGCTGCTTGCATAAGTATTCAAACCCCAACCATTAATATGTGGTAGAACTGTGTTTTGCTGTAATAAAAGCTTTATTTCTTTTGGGGTAAGTATGAAAAGTCTTGTACACTGTTCATGAGTTATTTTTCAGTTTATCTTGGCAAATCTGCAACAGATTGTTCAGGCTGGTTGCATGACACTTGAACTGCAATTTTTTAATAGTGCTTTTGTTCTTGAGTCACTGGATCTCCCAGTTAACACTGTTGAATCAATAATCAGGAAGTGGAAACTGCATCACACCACCCGGATGCTGCCTAGACAAGGCCTTCCCTTGAACTCAGCGTCAGAGGAAGATGCAGACATGCAAGGAAACCACAGAGAGGCCAACAATCACGCTGAAGGAGTTACAGAGATCAGTCACTGAAAGTGAATAAAAAGTGCACCAGTTCATGATATGAATAATCTTTTTGGGAGGGTGGCCAATATTCAAAAAGAATCATATCAAAGCTTGTGAATGTCCCAGCTAAAATCTGGGAAAATATTTTGTGGTCAGATAAGACCATGGCATAGCTTTTTGGCTAAAATTCATGATACTATATGTGATGGAAGTCTAGCACTGCCCACAACTCAGGAGACATAATGCCTAGAGTGAAGTAAGGTGGTGGCAGTATCATGTTGTGGGGATGCTGTTCATCAGCAGGAGTGGAGCATCCAGTTAAAACTGAAGGAAGAATGGATTGAATAAGATACAGGTAAATAGTATAAGAGGACTTGCTTTAGTCTGGTGAGAAGCTGAAGTTTGGGAGAAAGTCCATCTTTCAGCAGGTCTGTGATCCCAAGCGCAAGACTAAAGCAATGCTGGAGCACCTGAAAAACAAAAAGGCAAATGTCCTCCAGCAGGGGCCCAGTCAAAGCCCTGACCTCAATCACAGTGAGAATCTGTGGCACTATTTCAAAATTGTGGCCCACAAGCATCATCCAACCAACCTGAACAACCTGTTGCAGATTTACCAAGACACATGGGAAAAAATAACTTTAAGACAGAGTGCAAAGCTGGTGCACACTTACTCCAAAAGACATAAAGCTGCTACGGCAGCAAATGGTGGTTCTACAAAATATTAATGTGTGTGGTTTAATGCTTATGCAAGCAGCATATTTCAGGTTTTCATTTTCTGTAAAACGCCTGCTACAAATGATATATCCAAGCGTAATTTTTTAATCCAGGCAATGCTGATAACTTTTAAGCTGTTTGAATACTTTTGCAAGGGACTCTATGTCTATATTATAGACATACCTGCACACATTTGTAGTATAACATATACCACTAGTCAGGTGGATGAAATACGATTAATACTCCGAGGAGTTACGCATAAATATTTGGGGACACAGCCTTTCCCTCTCTTATACATATACACATAACCACAAGGATGAAATGGGAAGCCAAGGCAGAGCCTACCACTGAACAGCCCAGACATTTCGAAAACAAGGATGTCTACAGTAAATTATATATGAACTCACATAGACAGTGATCAATAAAGGGGGGTCAGCGATCTATTTTGTTACGTGGCGCACTTTCATTTTCACATATGACACTGGCTTGTTGCGTTATTTCAATAAACGATGACAAAGCAAATTTTGTTTGTTTTCTGTCATTTATCACGTGAGATTTGCCTACAGCGAGGCTTTAACGCTTGGGCATTGGTTATGTCCTTATATGCAAATTACGTCCTAGTCAGTGGATAATAAACGTGTATGTTTGCATTATATAACACACACACACACACACACACACACACACACACGGCTCTTCCGTCCGGTAGATGCACTCGGTCGGTTCGGTTTTGGCGCGCATCACGCGTCCGCGCGAGACCGCCTTCGCGTCACATTTTACTGGTAAACTACACTTTTTCCAGATTTACTCACGGTTACAGAATATATTTACACACAGTGTTAAAGTGCTTGGACAGATGGTGGGGAGAAACGAAACAGTAAGTCATGTTGTTAAAAACGCCACGTTTCATTTTTAAAATGAAACATTGAATCAAATTCGCCATAAAGGTCAGCAGAACAGCTGCAGCACGTGAAATAGAATACTGTTCGTCCTGAATTGAAATCCAAGACAAGTTTGGAAAACTAAAAAGGATGCCTTAAAGAAAACAACCTGTAAATGAGAACAGTACCATTTCAGGTTTAAGTGATTGTTCTTCACTGTGCCCAGATGGTCCATCACTGTAGCATGCTGTAGTTCTAGATTTAGAAGTAATACACATTTAATAAATGATGTATGCGACAGTACAGATGTTGCTAGCTAGCTATTTACCCAACGGACGTCGCTGTAAAGAGCTTCGTGTAAACTGATAAAGCAGGTTGCTCACGACAAACAACCAAACCCCGTACAACCAAACACGTAAAACTAAATCTAAAAATCGTTTTAGTTCATGTGTGGCCCGTGTCACTGTATTCGGCAGTTTCTCATGCCAGTACTTCTCTGAACTGACGTATAAGACGCCATGACTGCACTAACAATAGTAGTTTAATGTAAAAATTGTACCAATGTGTTATAATATACAAGGTATTCAGGTTTATATAAATAATTTTTGGCAGCATCTTGGGTTACTCTTTGTAGCTCTGTCTGAAAATGAGCTAAAACGTGCCTCCGTCAATTTATTAGGCTTATAACTTGCTACAGGCTTGAATAAACATAATAGTGAAAATCCTGTCTGCATTGGAATCACTTTATTGCTATACAATAATGGTCTCAAACCTAACATGGAACTTTCTTCCATTAAGCAAGAATTCTAGGCTTTATGTCAGCTTGTCACAGATAGGATTATAAAATCCAGTTCTCTCTCTAAAAACAAATAATCAAAAAAGTGGGTTATTTATATTTTCAGCCTCTGTTCTCCAAAACAGCATAAAATTATTATCATTAAGCTGAATTAATAATTAATAATATAGTCAGAGGTGGGTAGTAATGAGTTACGTTAACTCATTTTCCTGTCCTTAAGTACATTTTGGATAAATTGGACTTTTCCAAGTAAATTTTGGAAAAGTCACCTGAATTTTGACACATTTTGTTTTAACTGTATCTCCTTAAAATGATGGTTATAATATCTTCTTTGAATTTCAGCAGATACAGTCAGCTGTTAGTCACAGCTAATTTATGGTGAACCATTGAAGATGTCTTCACTGTCAGATGACTCCTTTTGTTGATTTCATTGGTCACGTTTGATAGCAGTGAGAACAGAGATTTATGTTGACCAATCAGAATTGAGCCCTTCATTGACAACTTTGTTCACTGCCTGGAAGTGATGGCAGGAAAAATATTTCAGTTCAAATATGTTTAATACTTAAGAATACTGTATGTTTTTTGTTTTGTGTGAATTGAATTGTGTACAAGTATAGCAGGCAGCCAGGCTATGCCCGGTACCTGCCAGGACTCTCAGCAACACCTGGTGTAAGCTCATTAGGAGGAAAGGAGCACTAGGTAAAACCAAGCACCTTGTGAAAAGTTTTTTCCTGTCTGAGGAGAGAGGTCTGGGAAAATACTGTTTTGTAAGTCAACTTTGAACTTGTTATGTTTCTGTACTGGGTTTAAGTGGGGAAGAATTGGAGAGATTTATGTTAAAATTGTCTACTTATGTCCTGTGCTTTTAGTTGTTGTTTAAACTTTACAGGACACAATAGTTGTTTGTTTCATTAGGAAAAGCCATTCAAGGCTGATGGTTTCTTAGTATTTAAAGAGCATGAGGAAGAAAAAAATGTAAATCCACCCACCACACATTCTTCTCCATAGCTCCTTAAGCTTATAAGTAGTAACACGGCCTTATTTCTGCAATTAGTAAATTAGATCCTATTTCCTTAGTGTGTAGACTTTTATGTTTATTAGTGCTCATAAATATTAACCATGAGTTAAATGTTTGAAAAGCATTGTAAAATGTACTGATTTTAAAAAAAGCATATTTCAGTGCACATAAAATATTATTGGTTTGAGGCATTTAAATTGTCCCAAAATGAATGAACTTTTTTAACATTTTTAATAGAAAGGAAATATTAAATTTTATGCTGATGAACATGCTGTTTACACCTGTCTCAAGCTAGATTCTGAAGGTCAGCAATTACAACATGCAAACTTAACAGATTAATTTTTCTCCATTTTTGGGAATTATCTGTGTATATCCATTTGCTAAGAAGGCTACATCCAGGGTAGTCTAATGACAAAGGTTCACCAATGATGATGTGGAAACAAATTTTGGAGTATTAATTCTGTACACTGTCAGCATTTGCCATTTATTGTAATTTAATGTAGATTGTACCTTTTGAAAATGTTGTCGTGTTTTCCCTCATTTTACTGTAAAGCTGGGGCTATAAAACTTAAACACAATATAATCTAAAAGCAGGGCTATCATCAGTGGGATGATTTGGGGTGACAATTCTAGGGACTCAGAAAAAGCCACAATATTTACTTAAAATTTATTGGGTGGGAGGGGCAGAACAATATTTTTTAGGGTGTGCAGAATTCCAAGTCATGCTGTTACTTAAAAGTTGATTAGACATCCATATACACTTTATATGTGTCATCCTTGTCAACCAACAGATGTCAATGTTAGTGTACTTGAGGAAGTAGGCGGTTGTTATGCCGCTGGCTTGCTAAACGTTAACTAATTGGGTAATCAGCTCTGTATTTTGTTCCTAACCAAATGTCAGTGTCATCATTGGCTAATAAAGTGATATGCAGTTTCCAAGTTGGACAGTATTTGACTAGGTGCAGTTAACTAGGTATATAGTCTGTACTCAAACTATAAAGCTACTGTCTAACCTTCATATCATAAATGAACCACAGCCAAATTAGATAACTATCAAATCAGCAGTTGGGGATAATAATGTGTAACCTGAAGATTGTGTGTTTAAAGGCCAGTCCTCCCAGGCATTTATGTCGAACTTCTGCAGTATAAATACCTCGTTTTTAAACTCAAAAAGAGTTAGCAACATGCATTTGAATCCCTGTTCTGGTTGTTGCTGTAATACCCTTGACCAAGGTATTTGGCCTGAATTGCTTCATTTAGTTACTCTGTTCTATAAATGGGGGAAATCATTACAAGTTCAGTAGTATACACAACTAAAATTGCAAGTCACCCTGGACAAAGGCGTCCTTTTAATCAATGTTAATACCTAGCAGACTGTGGATTTTTTTTTATTTCATTAATACATTTGACTCATTTTAGATGATATAATTCATTGAAAAGATTAGTTAAAACTGCATAATGTAGATTTTAACTTTGCTAGTTTATAATATTTAAAAGCTTAATTTGATTCAAAATAACTTGACCATCAATATTTTCTTTTTTTAACTTTGTTAAATTTTTGGATGGTCTGCCGCTGCTTATAGTGATAGATGCACTGTGCTAAACCCCCTACAGTCATTCATGTTTCTATGCAGTGAGCCTATGGTGTGCAGCACAGGTGCTGTGAGGCACCAGTGCTACCTGCTGTGCCCATGTGGGATATTATGATGCAAATAGCATCCAGTTGGCTGAAGTAATTTAATTAGGCTCAAATTTTGTGGCAAAAAGCTGGGTGTAGTGGAAAGATCTGTGGGCCCACCTAACACCTGGGCTGCCAATAGCAGGCCTGGCATCCATCAGCCTCAGAGGAAATCAAAGTCTGCACTCACGATGAAGAAACTCAGGAACCACACAGCAGCCTAATTGAATGTCTCAAAGATACCTTCATTCGACATCCATTCCTCTTTCCTAATTACTGCAGCCCCGATCGACACACGCTATATTTAGCAATGTTTTTTCTCACATTCCACTTTCCTCACCCCACCCACAGAGTGCATATTTGTAGATAAGTGTTAAAGTTAAAACCGCAGCAACTATTTAAAGGCTTTCTAAGCCGGGGCTGATATTATGATGGTCACATTCTGAAAAGTATTTAGACAGTAAAAACACACCTTGTTATATCAGGTTTTGTATCGCTTTGCAATATTCGTTTCTCTTGAGTCACATGCTTAACAATTAACCGCATTTCTGTTTTCAGTTTGGCATTTTAAACGATGCAATGCAGAGAGAAACAAAATGCACACGTGCCATACAGTGCATTGCCATGTATGCATACTGTGTAATGTTTAGCACACTACTTGATGTGTATCAAATTTTGTGATGTAAAAAAGACTGTCCAGCTTTGTTAAAATCTTGGCAATGACAAAACAAATATAGTGAATGACATATCTGTAATGAAATGGCTTCACCCAAGGACAGAGTGCCTCTATCCAAAAGAAAAACATCACCAACAGGGCACTTAACATTAATTTATTATAACCTAGATCTCAGTTATTCCCAGCATAGTTTTGCTGTCCTAAATTTGTGGATGTGATTCATCACTTTTCCTTTCACTGTAGCTGTTTTGTTCTGGATCTGAGTGCTCACAATAAACACTTCCTGTGTGACTTGCAGCACAAATGAATGTTCGACTGTATCGATTAGTTTTACACACACACGTAATGATTAACATGCCAGTAGTTTTTTTTTTTTTAGTTTAAATTATGTGTGCCCTCTTGACTCCTGAGATTTAACAGGATGTTTGGTTATTATGCAGGCCTTTAAATAGCATTAAACGTGGTTAAATAGCTGCACTACAGTGTAATCAAGTTTAATTGACCCCTGATGAAGTAACTGTGGGGCATGTTGCTTGGGAAAAAAATGTGAAAATAATATGATGCACAATGAAAGAGAATTTAAAGGATGGGGGTTGTATCTCTTGCACTTTCTGGGAAGAATTAAATGGTGAGATAATGTGGGTTCAATGCCAGCTATTGTGAATGTTAAGTGCTTTCCTATGATGTGCTTGGTTATCAGTCTGAAAAATATACCATGTTTAACAGGAACATTTTTATATCATTAGCTATGATTCCACAAATGTGATAATTGTGTTTAACAATTCAGCTCTGGTAACTAATTTAAATGTTATTATTGTTGTATTGATTTGATGAATGTGCACTCTGCAATTTGTGCTTGATGGAGATGTTCACAGGGATGATAATGTTGGCAGCAAATAAGCCTTTGTGATTCCTGTGTACCTTAAATGTCAGAAAAATTATGGCATGTCACAGCTGTGCACCAGCTCAGCCTTTGTTGTGCAGTGTGTGCTTGATAGTCAGGGAGAAGAATACATGAAGATGTGTGTTGGTGTGCCTGCAGAGATCTGATAGTGATTGATTGCATTAATAATGCCAAAGATAGCCACCCATTATTTGTTTAATGTTCAGCTGATGAATTTGGGTAGTAAAAGCCAACAGATTGAAAAACTTTATCAACATCTCACAGATGGTAAACTTTTATCACTTACACAATATAAGAACAGTGGTGTGTGTGTGTGTGTGTGTGTGTGTGTGTGAGAGACAGGGGGGAAAGAGAGAGAAATTGTGACAATAATGTAGCAGTACTAGAACTTTTTAAGTTGATTGTAGTACTGAGAAACTGGATTTTATTAACATGAAAAGGTGCTGTTTTTCAGTTATCAAAACTGTTAAAACCTAATCCATTTTTTTGAAGTATATTTCACATGTGGACACATGGACAGATTTAACACTAACAACATATTGTTCCAACAACAATGAAATGTCATTGTTTATCTGAATGATCTCGCTGGTAAATGAATGTAGAGGCCTCTAGGATGATTCATGGAAAACAGAATGAATACAGTGCTATGTAGTATATCTTCTGATATGGACTTGGCATAAAGTGGCTTTGATAATGGTGTGTACTCACTATTCATGTCCCACCTCTATTAGAGGAATACAAATTACCATTTTCTTACAAGGAATCCCATTACAGATTTGATTTATGGCTCAGCTCTACACTGCAAAAAGCCCATCAAGTGAGCAAGAGATGTCTTCACTCACAAAAATAAATAAGCAGCAGCAAAGGTTATCAGTATCTTTATCTTTAACCAGAGGACTCATTGGTGCTCCAACCAGTTTCACCAAATGGCACTTGTGTACAATTTAAAATAGGATTTATGTAGCTGGGTGGCAGTGTTAAAACTTCAGTTTTTTTTTTTTTCCTTCTGGTTTCAGTAACCTCTCGTGCAGTTAGGGTCATGGTTCTGTGTGCTTGCAAAGAAAAACACAAATCAATAGCTGTTAACATTCAGTCAATAATTTAAAGTGCGCTGTATTACATATGTTTGAAGTCTGGTGAAAATGTCCAGATCTGCCATGCATTTCTGCGAGATCACCTTCTGGTCTAGGGTACTTTAGTTGATGGCATAGTTAGTAAAGTTGACAATTTGTATTTTTTTTTAACTTAAATCTCACCTCCTACTGTAGTGCCCTAGATCAAGGCACTTGCCCTGATTTGGTCAAGTAAAAATGGTTCTGATAGAGTAAAGCTACTTACAGCTATTTATCCAGGTTTCTGTAGAGAAAAGTGTCAGTTAAATAAGGGAAAGTCATGCAATCTTGCATGCTAAAGGTCTCAGGACTGTCATTGCAACAGAGAGATCCATGTGTACATTTACTGAGAACACATTCCTGTCAGCCACCATCTACTGCACTGACCATAGCAAAGATCTCTCACATGCTAAGGCGGCACAGGTTGTGGGTGCAGCAGCCACAAGCCTGCCAGAGAGTAGTGTATGTTCTGTCCAAGGCACTCACTCACACAGGGCACAGCGGTCGCTTAGCTTAAAGTCATTACATGCTTTTTTTTTTTTTTTTTTTAAGGACACAAAACCACTCCTGTCTTTCAAATGGTGGCAGAGTGAAGGAAATGTAAGTATAAGCTGGTTGAACGGGACAATCTCTCTTAGGATTAGATCACATCAAATTCAATTTCTGAGGATGTAACTTTTTTTATATACCTCATCACAGATTTCCTTGGCATAGGAAACAATGTAGTCAGGTATGGATTAATATTGTCATATATCCATAAATAAAGATTTTTGACATAATAGAATTTAATTCCGATTTGTCACCATGTCAGAACAATATGTTTTGGGGGGGAGAATAGATTTTTGCCCATTTCAAATGCATGATTGTGTAATTTTATTTTTTTCATGAATCACAGCCAGCACTGAAAAATACTGAAAGGGCCTTGAATGAATCCCTAATATAAAGGTTAATAATGCATATCTGAAACATCCTTTTTGTAATGTATAATGGCACAGATTCATATTTTCTGGGAGAATGTCATTGATATTAGTCTAAATGCAAGTTGTCAGTGTTGTAGTTTATTTTGCAGCACACTTTGCTGTGTGTTTTCCTCCAGACACTGTGTATATGAGGTCTGTTACTGCTTTGCAACTATTTGAGCTTTGAGGCTCCTGTCGTTCGATCAACTTCGGCTCCGGTACTTGCATCCCATCTGATCCTATCCTATTGCCATAGCAGCCGCTACCTCCATTATTCATCACTTTGATGTTCTGTTCACCTTTTAACCAGGCACTCAATTTGTCAGGGACTCGTATACCTTGCCTGGGTTTCAGTCCCAAGTGTTTTCCCTGTAGCGTAAAGACAAATATGCCTCCGCTGAAACATTTTGGTGGCCATTTGTTCCTTGACCAGTAGTGGTCCACTGGGAATCTCACAAACTGAGTACCATCTCAACAACCACAGCAGTGCTGAGCAATCCATTCGCTATGATCCCTGGCTAAGATGTACTGCACGACACTGAGTGGCCTACATGCTTACTTGATGTTTACCAGTTTCTGGCTCATCTTTATCTCCCCTTATTAGCAGTGTAGCAGCTAAAATGAATGATGCGTCTTGGTGTCTCATGCTTGATAGGAGCACAAATGTGATGTGTATGGTTCTTCTGGCCAGGCTTCTACGTCACCTGTGCATGGTAGATGCAGATGTTGGCATGGGGGTTCAAGCAAACTTAAAAGGATGCGTCAAACCTGAAATGCAGACCAAGAAATGTTCAAGTGACAAATTTTACTGACTATCCTTGATCAGACTGGATGCATTGCTTTTCACTGCTCACTTATGACTAAAACCGAACTAAAATAAAAGGAAAGAAAGGTTTCCTTTAAGTGTTAAACCACAAATTTAAAATGACATCAATTTAATTTGCTCTTGGTTACCCAATTAAGAATTTATTGATTGCTCTGTATGTTTAAACAACTTGCAGATACTGTCTACCCATGAGATTTCATACATTTCCTAGTGGAGCTGGAACTATTACAAAGCAGTTTGGGATTCATTTACTCACCTGTTGTCAGAAACAATGAGGAAAATTTACTTAGTATTTCTATTTGGGGCAGGAATAGGAGAATGCTATGGAGACACTGCACACATTTATAATAATACATCTTTCAGTGCAGTCATGAATGTATGATTAAAAAGGTGAATTTCTGATAGCTAAGTTAACATTGTTCCACATTCCCTTTATGTGGAGCTTGTTCAAGGGAGAACGTGAAAATGGCTTTCACTGCAATATTCAGAATTCATAGACAAATAAGGACTGTTTTATATTTAGCTTTGTAATGAAATTAAATTATCACAGTGTTTACAAAGCGGTATTAAGGAAAAAAAAACTATTGGTGAAGAAACATTTTGCAGACAGTTACAAAGTAAAACTTAAACTTTGCTGTTCTTTTGCTGAATGGGGAACAATCTAGACCTCCGACAGTGACCTGCATCAAAGCACAGAAAAGACCTTTAGTGTTCTTAGCTGTTAAAGTATTACAAACAGTACTGAGAACAGTATTCCTGAAGGAATTACTGCAATATTTGTATTTCCCTAATAGCACCTTTTAGCAATTTGTACCATTTTGTCCGTGCACAGCACTTACACATCCACAAGTTTTGTACCCACAAGCATGAATTTCATTCAGAAGAGAAAAACATTTTACTATTTTAAATTAAGTAAAAAAAAGCCTTGCCATTTCAGTTCCATACTTCTTAATGATTATTCCTATGACACATTCTGAGAGCAATAATGCGATTTTAGTGATCCCTCTATACAACTTGCCTGGATAAGGTCTGCAGAGTCAATCAAGAAGGACTGAAATGCAGTTCGCTGTCGCGGCAAGCAGGACGTCTTTCTGAGTTGCAAGGAAATCGGGGCTCTTTATTTGTACAATGTGAAGCATTTTTGTTCTGATTTTTGAGAGGCCCTTTTGACATTAATGTCTTAACGCCATACGCTAAACGTTTGTTTATAGCACAGATGGTTGTAAAGGGACAATACAGGAGGGGGGGGGGGCAAAATAAAAGTTAATCCAGTTTATACAGTGAGACCACAGATCTCTGGTTATTCTTCACCTTACTGTCATGCAGTGTACAGTTGGATTGTGGGAGAGCAATGCACTACAGTGCAAACTCAAAGGATATAAATGTTTTATAAAAAGACATTGAGATTCAGATCAAGAGTGTTGGGAGGATTTTGGAACTGTACTACCTTGCATAGAGGTATGTATATTTTTACTAGGCTGCATTAAAAAGGCAGATAGTAGGCTTGATATTTATAGTAAAAGTCTGCTTTAAATTACTGTCCTCGTGCTTTACAGCATGAACTTATTAATTTCTACAAGACTTGTATGAAATCATTTGCTAGAACATTCGTTTAGTAGACTGTGCTAAAGCCTATGTATGGCGGTATGTAAGGATGCATTATACGTTTAAACACTTGATCTTAAGCGGTAATCAAGGATAAGCACCCCTCCCCCTTTTACTTTTGTCTGAAGCCTTTTCAGTAGAGTCTGGAGCTCAGCAAGTAAGAAATGCATTTAAAGAGAGGATTAAATACACTTGGCATACAATTAACCTCTTTAAAGCAATTTATGGATAATTACCTGCACCAGAGACAAAGAGCTCATTAAAATCCAGTTATAATTCTTATCTTTTTTTACAATTTGATCTCTATATCATCTGTGACATTCTTTACAAGAGTGTTGCTAAGATGTGCTCTTCTGTCTCATGATCAGAGGTGAGCCTGGGCGAAATTGTTCCGTTTGGCAGCAAGAAGACGGTGCAAGCAAACATATGTGGCCCAGAGGGTGGGCAGCTTTGCTTCAGAGTGAATCCATCTTGTGCTTCTCTTATTTCACGCCCTCCAGTATAAAATTTACTATTTAAAATGTCTAATCCTTTTTTAAATACTACATTAAAAAAATTCTAGCAAAGTACCCCCTCTCAGATTCTTCTATATATCACACTTGTGTTGATCACGGTTGTTAAAATTTGAAGATGTGTTCATTTCACACACATTTCCACATTTTTATGAATTTTTATCTTATCGGAGATGAAAAATCAATTCTTACCTATCATGGACTTTTTGACAGAAGATGTAAGTCCCATGGTATCGGTATAGCCTGCCTGGCAGAGAAGGCGAGATGAGGCATTCTGTCTCGGTCTCTGAAAAGTTATTTGAGGAAAAGCCACCGGGGTCATTGTCTGCATCGCAGAAAACATTAAGATGTAAAAGTCATTCCATAGGCATTCGACATTAAAATATCAGACATCCAAAACCAATTGCATACATGCATTTAGCAGCTCAGTGGAGGACTTTGCAGAAAACATTATTTGTGCAGGAAATTGAGAAATTGAATGTGAGAGCATATCAAAGCTATTACAGCTACATTCACCATAAATGCCTTTTATCTATAGTCTCATCTGTGTCACCTCATGAGCTGAATGTTCAGCCATAAGCAAACTTTCTTGCATAGGAATGTTCAGTTGATAATTTATCATTTTTGCATACTATTATTGTTGTTACTTTTCAACCATCATGCTCTTATGCAGTTCCCTGAGAAGCTGCTCATCTTCGGTACAGAAGAAAATTTCAGTATAGATATACTTTTTCTGATGATCGCAGTGTACACAGTTATTAAAGTTGCTACATTGGACTCACACTTATGCAGTACCACCAAAACCCATGTAATAAAACTGTTTAAATTTGAACAAATACAAATCCACTTAAGGGGTTTTAAAAAATGACCATCACGTATACATAGCCAAGACAGCATCTTGGTTCATGAGACACACAAGTATCACACAGACGTGTGTTCTTCAGAATGCCAGCTGAAGTAGCTGTGGAGCCCGACTCAAAACTGCATTGTAGACATGTGCCAAGCGGGTGGGTGTCTGAAAAGCAGTACTTGTACCGGGGAGAACCTCACACTGCTTTGTGAGGGTCATTTCTACAATTTACCACTGTGTGTACAGTATGGCTTGAGTGGGGAAGCCGCAGTAATCTCACCCATCGTTTCACAGAAGCATGTACTGCTGGGACAGCTATGAAATAGTAGTTTGTTGCAGCCTAGTCTCTTAAGCACATGATTTTTAATTTTTTTTTCTGATTAATCACAACTGGAGACGCAGTGCTAGAAACATATCACATTTATCTTCTGTGATTCTGTGCCTGTCTCTCTTTGTTTGATTTTATTTTATAAATGGATGAGTTATATTAAGCAACTTTAGAAAAATGTGCAGCATTTAGACAGACACCAAACCTACAGATATCCCATATACAGGGGATGATGAAAAAAATGCAAAGAATTTTTTCAGTTCTGAGAAGGAGGTAAAAAAATTTTTTTTCATTAGTCCTTGTATAAATACAAAAGGTATTCCGTAGCTGAATGAACACAAATGGTCTTTGCAGTAGTGGATACAGCTCATGTTTGCAAAGACACAGTTTCTGATGTGGTAACTAGTTTCTCTAACCTGTGTTTGATAGGATAGTGCACTAGTGCACATTGGGGGAAATGTGCAAGACAATTTGCAAATTTAAAACAATTATTCTATTAATTAAATTGTTCTGGTGATTCAGTAGTGTGAACTGTACAGTATGGATTCCTGTGGTTATGTCAGAACTGGTTAGTCTTGTATGCAAAACCTAGTTGGTGTAAAGTGGACAGAAGAGTGAAACCAAAGCAACCCACAAGTGTCCTTCACGTTTGGCAATTGCTGCAGAAGACCTGGGTCGTCCAACTTAAACTTAATCAAATATGCTGTGTAACTACTTTCCAACAAGTGTGTTCAAACTTTTGACTGGCACTGCCAAGTAGAATTTACGCTAGCGATCAAACCTGCCAAAACAAAATGACGTGGTCTCATTACCCTCGCAGACGAGAGCAGTTGTTTTAGTGTGGACAACACTTTCTCAAACTCTGAGAAAACAAAATGGCAGCAGCACCATATGGGTGAAATGAAAACGCACACATTCTTACTTTAGGAAGGAGGCATCAGGAAAAGCTAAAGTGACGGACACTGTACAACCCGTGAAATGTGAATTGCCACCCATTTTTTTTCGACATCACTGCTTGTTTCATGAGGTCTGAAGATGATGGGGGGGGGGATCTTGATGTAAACGCTCAGCCTGTCATCTCGACATCCTTGTTCACATAGCCTCATATTTCAGCATATCAGGCAGGTAATTTCTAGACCATAAGTGTGTGTTGATACGTTGAGATAAGAGCTTCCGTTTTCATTTAAAAACAAATCTTGGTGCTAGTGCTGTCCAACTTGGATGAGAGAAGTGTACTTCTGAAGGGGTCTCCTGCCAAAATCCTATAAAATACACAATTAGGCAAATTTATGCAAAAGCAAAGATGTTCTGAGTCTGAACCAACCGGGGTACAAACCTGGGTGGAGAGACACAGGCAGTGAGAAATCATCTCAACCATCCTCATCACATTCACGCCCTTAAGCTAAAGACTTAGCGATACGTCTTCAGTGCAGGCCTCTCAAAAGGTATCATTCTTGCTTCTTTCTCTGTAGAGGTAAACAATGATACATTTTAAATGTAAATTATCCTAACATATTGTAGGAGGAAAAGCTCTATGTAATTATTCATATGACTAACATTAAATTGTCTGCCTCTTGTGCACCAATACTGGCATTATAACAAAATATGTAAATATTTTGGCCAAGTGAAATATTTTTGTGTACGTTTCTACATGAGCTGAGTACTTACTATGTATACAGTGTGATGTCTGAGGTTTTTTTGTGCAAGTTATAAACCGATGTACCGTACATCTATTAATTTTTATTACATGGTGCACTTGGTGCAATCTCAGTAATCCTTTTTACCAAAAGCGTCCTTATTAGTGTGCTGAGGGGCTGCTGGGCCCAGCGGCCCCAGTCAGAAGCGTGGCTGCCATTGATAAGGGTTTCAGTGTTGTTCAGCTCTCATTTCCCTGCCAGTGCCATACAGCGTGCGTGACCGCGGGTTCAGAAGAGCACATTAACCCTTTCTGTCAGTTAGGATACAGGGTGGACAGGGTCTCAACAGTTTCACTAGTGTAAGTCACTGCTTCCCTTTTCTGAA
Organism: Arapaima gigas; assembly: GCA_900497675.1. Lineage (NCBI taxonomy): Eukaryota > Metazoa > Chordata > Actinopteri > Osteoglossiformes > Osteoglossidae > Arapaima > Arapaima gigas. The sequence goes on along the minus strand of UFQX01000466.1, from coordinate 422,232 downwards.
TCGCTTATCTCCATACGGTATATTGGACATAGACACCTGAGTAAGGCAACTTGACAGCTGTCAGAAAAGACCAGAGACATCAACTCGGTAAATTCCTGACGGTGGCAGGTGCTGCACTTCAAAGCTTCAGAAGCAAGAGAGAAATTCCTTGTTGCATAGTGGGCACCCTGAGGAAGCTTTTGGAGACTGCAAATGAATTGGAGAGGTTAAAGACTGACTGTGGCACCATTTGAAGGAGTGTGAGGAAAGAAGTCAGCGGTGCGATGGACCAGTCTGCTCACAAGGATAAGTGTTGATAGCAGCAGTCCAGGAGTGTCACATCTTCCCAGATTGTGACTTGTCAGCATTTGCTTCTTGGGTGTCCTGTAACTCGGCCAGCTCCTCGAGAGGAAAGTCTTTCCTTACCTACTACGACTTCAGTGTTTCTTTACTTTTTTGCTCCAGCTATATCTATCATCAGTAGTCAAGACATTGATGTGATTCAAAGGGCGTGAGACAGGGTGTGTGCTGGACAGCCTCTCACATGCGCACACCGACACACACTGAGGGAAATTTAAACTCACCAATTCATGGGAGGAAACCCACAAGAACATGTAAACTGTACACACACTAAGCTGGATTTCAACCTACTTCCAAATGTACAGTCCAGGAGATGTTACGCACCAGTCCAACCTGCTACACCACTGTACCACCCTTATCGTTAAAAAATGATATAATAGTTCTAATTTAAAAACTCCGTTTTTCAAACCCACGTATTGGTATTGTCTTCTTCCAGCCCTAACATGATTAATAGTCAGGTCTATTTGTCTTACCCCACAAAAAATGCCTGTACTGCAAACACTTTTTTCAAGCAGCATGATAGTGCTGCGTCTGGTGCTGCTGGAGATTTGGCCTTCGGCCACAGCGTCTGTCCCAGCAAACCTTGCTCACGAGGGCCATTTGCTGTGCGCTCCTTTGATACAGCACACAGGGACACTCACACTTCATCTCCTCATCAATTCATTCACCTCCAGCTACGAGGGCCTTCTTGTGCACGATAAACTGCCGTGTTGAATTATGCCTAATTTCTTTTGCAGGGTGCAACAGGTGCTGCCTCTTTTCCTCGCATCGGGGCCATTCTGTTTTCCTTGTGCGGCGGCGAGGTCCTGCGCCGCTCTCAGCTGAGGACACTCCTCTACTATTGAGAGTAAGTGTCCTGTTGACATTTTGTGTGATTCATAATGAAGAGAAAACCACAGCAGGCCTCAAAAGAGAGTCAAACAACGGAACCATGTGCAACTGCTGTGTCGGTGGCTCAGACTGCAGCGTCTGGGGTTTTCTTATGTGTACAACAGCCACCTGTAACCTGCTGTGGCCTCAGTCCTGTGTGACCTTGGCAGGGGGCTGGTGGGTAAAATGGCAGGGAAGCACACACATCTTCATATACATGTACGTGTATTAAATTGGCGGACAGAGTAACGCTGCAGTCAGACATTCACCACTCGACAAAAAATTAAACAGGTGCAGTGCACATGCTAATGTGAAAAGATGCACCTTCTCTAGACGCTACATATATTCAGTACAAAAGGGATCAACGGTGGTGCAGAGGACCTGCCAAGTAGACGCGGGACCAGCAGGTGGGAGAGCGATGTTTGAATGTCACTCCTTCTGTAGTAATGAAGCAAAGTACCTACCCTAAATTGCTCCAGTAATAACTGTGTAAATGGGTATGTTTACTGTAAGTAACATATATAACTTTTACTCTAAATCACTTTGAAGAAAAGTGTTAGCTAAATGCATAAACAATTTGAAAAGATGCAGTTGATGGCACAGTAGGTTAACCGCTGCTGGTTACAGTCCCAGAAGGATGCTTGCTACTGTGCCCCAGAATATGGTATTCTATCTTATTTGCTAGAGTAAAATATTAATCTGTGTAAAAGGGTAAAAACTACTAGTTGCTTTAGATGAAAAACTTGGGCACAGAGCTGTCTTGATGGAAAAAACTGATATCCAAATTGAAAATGTTCTTTGCTCAACCTGGTTGGGTCACATTATGCTATGGCCAGTTTGAAGTGAAAAAGAAACAGATGTAATAGTTTCTGCGAAGCCTAAAAAAAAACACTTGGGGGGGGGGTCGCTTGATTCTTCCTCTTCATTGGATTTCAGACATACTGTATTCTCAGCATTAGAGACTATCAAGTAGTTAACACAGCGGTGTGAAATTAGCAGTGAGCCAAGTGACTGACCTCCTAGGGAGTTTATCGTCCTCTTGCAAGATAATGTACGCAAGCTTTAAAGTGGCTTCACCTGGTTCAATTGAAGTAGGTATTTTGAAATCGAGTTTGTGTCTCTCCTACATTTAGACCATTTTGGCAGGTGTAAAAAGCCTTTCCTGCTCCCCGGTGCCCAGCAAAAAAAAACAAAAGCATAATGGTGTCTGTCTGTAGTGATCTGTGTTCAGAATTTGGGCTCTTAGCAGCAAACCGACAAGTACCAACCATTATCCAGGATCCTATTGCTTGCATAGCATCCTTGCTGCTTGTGATCATAGCCAAAAATTGCTTGGCACTTGTGCTAGACGAATGAAAACGGCAGCGAAAACTGGTCAGAGCACTTTCTGCTGAATGGATGCAAGTATCTGTGAAACTTAAAATGTGACATGTCATCCCTTCTCATTCTGAAGCAAATGTAGTAGTGAGAGCTGTGTTGGTGTTCTCCACAGGGCAGGTGAGTGTGACCACAAGGCTGTAATTTCAAGCCCAAGGAAGAAAACCTGGTGTTTCGGCACAGTGCTTGATCTAAACTGTAGGACGTAAGCCCTGCAACAGTTTAATATTTACTGCAACTAACCAGATGAAAGGTTCCAGGTGCTTACTTTACTTTTGTATCAAATCTTAGTTTTTTTTTTTTTAATTCATCTTGTTCTTGTCCATTAGAGGTTTGTGGTGCTGACTATCCTTATGCATCGGGCATGAGGCAGAGTGCACTGTGGACTGGGTGCTAACAGACACACATACACACAGGGCAAATTCGGGTTACCAGTAGACTTGAAACATCTGAACCATGCGAAGGAGGACAAGCATATTCCTCATTGAGCTGGATTCATGCCCATGTCGGAACACAGCCAGGAGCTGAGGCACCAGCACTATCTGCTCTGCTACCTGCTGACTACTTACTTAAACTACTTTTTTTGTATTTAAAATTAATTTTTCAGAGGGATCGTTTCTGTGACACTAACTTAGGTCTAAGGAGAGAGTTCATTTCAACTTACCATAGAATACTTGAAGAATGCATTATGTACACTGTAAAGGGGGACTGAGGTGATGGTATCAAGAGACATAGCCAGTGAAAACGTTCTCACTGACAGCAAGGAGAGTAAAGCAAGATAAATCACACCAGGTCACTCCTTTCGGGTAGCAGGTCAAGTCTTTGACAGATGATTTATAAGCAATACAGCATCACATTAAGATTCCATTACAGGAAATCATATTGAGAGCCCTTATCGCTATAATTGACTTCAGGTTAATTCAAATTAAACTCCCAAGTGCTTTTCTGCTTCAGCTATACTTTTGTTGTAAGGGTACAATGTTTAGAAAATTGAGTTCTATTACTAAAATTGCACCTATAGGAATGCTGTTTGAACAGGGACATTACAGTCAAATTTTACCAATTTCCATATTACATGCAACACATTGCTGTGGAATGAGACGCACACACAGTTCAACCACTGTAACGTTTATTTACAAAAATCAAGTGCAACATGTTATGGATTTTACCTCCAGCTGCCCACAAGTACTTTAAGACGACTCGGAACACAGGCAAATAACTGTGGGAATTGCTACAAATACAACCGGACGCTAATGCAGGGGGACAAATGTCCACACGCCTCTGGCTGTGGGACAGACTGTGTCTCACGTTCCACAGCTGAGAAACCATCTGCAGGCTGAAGGCGTGGAAGGGACACAGTGTAAAAGGTTTTTTCATCCGTTTGCTTCCACACAAACTTACTTACACAAAGCCGCGTGTCCACAACATTTTGGCGGAAAACACCACATTGAGTGAAGTGGATCATTACTTAAAGTCTGCATGTGGTGTGGTGACCAAACTGGCACGTTATTCTTCAGCATTTAAACTCATTAAATGATTATATCCAAAGTTATAAACCCAACAGTTTTAACTAGTCCAGCTGTACACAGTTGAAAAAGTTTAGCTGTTTTTTATATATATATATTTTTGTTGGTCTCCAGCTCAGATTACAAAGTCAGTGAATATTGAACCATTTGGTTACATTGCAACTGTGGAAAATATACCTGCTACACAGCTTGTCAACATCTGTACAGCTGCTGGAATCCGTTGTGAAGAGAGGAAGGATTGTACAAACAGGACAACAGTGCTGAAATTTAAATTCTGTACATGGTGACCATTGTGTGGCTCTGAATTACTGCAACCAAGCAATTAAAAAAAGTCTGGCTGCATGCTGCTAAACCACTGATAAACTTGTATTAACCTTTATCACCACCTTTCAAACATAAGTAGAGTAGCGTGTAGAAACCTGTTTACATATGAATCTGCAATTATGGAGATGTTCACCCAGCGCCATTGGGGGCACCTGTGCGTGGGGCCTTTCAACTGTGACCAAACGTGTGTTCCACAAGCACGAGAGATGAGTCCCCACAAAATATCACGTGTGGCTTCCAAGCTCCTGCACATCTGCCTAAAAACTGGGGTTAAGAGCTTTAATATGGACATTTGGCAGGCAGAACCACGCCATGGGAAGCTCGCGACCGTAGCTGTCATCCTGAAACTTGATGTTCAAGTAGAAATCTCCGGTGTAGAGGAAAAGCAGAGCACCGACACATAGACGGTTTTCTGCCGGGTTGACCTGGAAAAAAAAAAGTACCAGCGCAACTTAAGTGTTAAAAAAAAAAAGTGGGACAAAAGACTCTTCTGACCTCCTGCACCCCACCGCTTCTTTCAAACAAACTATTTCAATTTATTTCAATACATGTGTAGTATTGAGTGCAGTGATATAGATAAATTAAGGCCAAGATGGTGAAGTAAGGCTATTTGAACGTCTAATTATGAACAGCAGGTGCTTAACGTGAGACCCCCTAATACATATGTAAATAAAGGGTGCAGATTTGTACTCACTGTGTCAATGTAGAACGTGTTGGAACCAATGAAGGTGACGGCGTCCTGCAGGTTGTAGTTGTGGATGCCGTTCTGGTAGTCCTGAAAGAGGACAACTGTGAGCGCAAAGGGGCCGACCGCGTTCTTGCTGCGGTTGGTCAGTTTCACCTCCAGGGACACTGTGTCGCCCACCCTGCAGTCTGCCACCGTGTCGCAGTCACAGGGCTGGCCGTTGACCAGCACATCTGCAGGGTGACAAAGGGAGGACATGTTTGAGACACAGGGCAGGAAGAGGTCCATCGGGGGGGGGGGGCTGCCTATCATCACAGCTGAAGTGCAAATACCTCTGATAAATATCACTGCTTTTCCAACAAACTCACTGACACACACAAACACACTTGCAATGACACCGCGCCACAAACACTCCGGCCCAAAAGCACAAATCTACGTCACAGTTTTTACCCCCCCGCAGCGGGTGTCTATTTTAGCACTACTGCTGTTTACTTTGGCAGTTGTGAGCTGTTACTGCCAAGGTTCTGGGTATCAAGTGGGTGGACCGAGTTCAAATTCATAAACCCCCCTGGTTTCCCTTTGGGTCCCTAATTCGTTTTGTTTTATATGACTGTCAGATCACCACAGAAAGCAAGGAATATTGCTAAGCCGGCCCACCTGGATAACAGAAGGCTGAAAAAAAGCTGAAAATAACAACACAAGGACAAAATGCACAGCGTCTAAAAAATAAATGTGGGAAAACGGATCACTTGAGCTCACTCCTTAAGTAACACACACACAAGGATCACACATTGAAAGCATCCCTTTCTAAACTCATTTACAGCCCTTAAAATTCAACCGCTTATAGAATTCCATTAAAGGCTCCCCGGTGAGGGATCGATGATTTGCCCTTCAAAAATACACTGTATTGACACAAACCTGAGCATCGGGAGCTCGGGGACTGAAATGAATTCAAAGTGCATCTTATCAATCTCATGCATGACTAATTTCTGTCAAGACGGGACAAATGAGATTGTTGGAACACCACCCCTCTCCCACCTACACACTCTCACAAAGCTGTCTCCCTGACATTTCAAGCCATGTTGAATTAGGAGTAAATTCAATTTCGCTAATGTGTCACGAATCTCGATACGGCGGCGGAGTGGAGTGGAGGTGCCACTGTTTATTTTTCCGCGGGAGGCTTTGTGCCCACCCCCCGCCATGGGGGGAGAGGTGAGCGCCTCCTCTAATTGGAGGGGTGCACAAGGATGGTGGTGGGATGGGGCCAAAGGGTTTTTCTGTAATCAGTTCTCAATATGCACATACATGTGCGCACACTCGCAGTCCGGGCTGCCGGGGAGTCACCTGTCTCCTGTGCAACTTTCCTTTCTGACCACAAAATTGTAACAGGCGCCTCACATAAAACACCCAGTATCTGGGTCCTAGAGGCTCAACTGTCCCAGAGAGGAAGCAGGACCACCGGGGTGTGAGCACCAAGATGGTGGCCACCATCTGCTTCTCTAAAGCTCCTCGGTTTACTGGATGACAACATGTTGAAGAAGTGCTCTATGCACATCATTCCACTGACTATTGATTTAACACCCATCACCTCTTCGTGTGAACAGAGCTGCCCTCTCCAGAGTGTGACAAAAATGAGTGAGTCGCTCCAGAAAAAAAGCACTTTGGGATAAATACGGCCAAGAGTGAGAGAACATAAATTCAACAAACAACAAAGCAATATTTTAAAAAGTTTGCAGCAATACAATGACGCTTAAGGAGAAAAGGAGAAGAAAACCAGCACGAGGAAAGCAGCAAACACGCATGTTTAAATACAGTAAAACCTCGGCATGATAAGAAATGTGGGCTCCAAAAAATTCAACCTCATAAAATGCAGTCACCTTATTGAGAGTTTAATGGAAAACACTATTCTTCAGTCGAGGTTCCGGTTAATTTGACATAAGAGGAAAAATGTTTTCATATATTTCGTTTCATTTCTTAAATGTGTAGGAAACGCACTGATTATTAGAAATAAAACATGCACATGACAAACGTAATGTGTACTGGTGTTAATAAAATAGAATATTTTGAAATATTCTATAATATATCTATAATATAATATGAAACATGTTCTTAAATGTGCGTTGTCTTGAGTAAATCCTGCACATTTGTTGCTGTCAGAAGGTGATGCTGGTGATTGGACAAGGAGCAGGAGGACGGGAGCCAATCGCCAGCCACGTTAGATTTGAATCTGTTATCGCCGAGCTTTACTGTATTAACATGTCAGAAGCTGTAAGAGCTTTAAAAGCTCCCGCTGAATGTGACAGTTTACTTCTGTGACACAGGTCATGCGGGTGCTGAATGTGAGGTTTTCCACACAGGCAGCACTACTTGGCTGTCTCCTCAAGGAGCTGGAGCTAAGGAAGTGTCATTAGAGCTGGTGGCTCAGCCTTCGGGGTGCAGCCGGCACACTGGCAGCAGAAAGCAACGGTGCTCTGTGTGTGTGTGTGTGTGTGTGTGTGTGTTCTCCCTTCTCCTTCTCATTGCTCACTATGATCTCTGCTGTCCCATAATGAGTGATTCATATGCACCTCCAAAAAAGCTCCTCCTCTTATTCTAAGTGAAAAAGGCCACAGTCCTCCTATAAGCTGCAGAGTGGATTTGTGACCTGCGGGGCCCTGCTGTAGAACCCTTGAACAAAAACCTAACCCCAAACTGCTTTAGAAAAAAATTAAACCACCTACAACTCCGATTAAAAGCGATGGCTAAGCAACCGAGAGGACACTGTCAGTTCCACACCCCCACCGAACTGGGATGGTGCTACCAGTTGTTGTGCCCTCGTAGCAGCTGCCCGGGCCTCCCTTGCACATCACTGAGGGACACGCTGTTCATATTCATAGCCAATCTAGCCACTCCTAATGCCAAACATCACTAAGTGGTTATATTTGGTTTTCAAAGGCTTGTTGCTAGGAGATGTGCAAATTATAGGTACATCTGCTCTAAACAAAACACATTCCACTACATTAAAAGTTGAACCAGTTGAACCTACTGTACGCGTGAGCAGGGACGTCGTGAGGCTGTTTGGTGCCCCTGGGAAACAATCGATCCGGCGCCCCTTACATTTCTCTTGCTAAATAAATAAACGCTGTATATACATGCATAAATTATGCCTCTATATATAGCAGCGACTTGCACCTATAAATACTCTCTCTCTGTTTGTGCACAGCATATAAATTAATATTTTAATGATCGAAAATGGACTTAAAAATGACTGAAAAGACAAGTTGGTAAAGGGAGCAGAGAGATATGCACTATTTACTGCTCAGACCGATGGTTTGTTTCAGTGAAAATGTTGCCTGCAGAGCAGTATTGTCTACATAATTGATAAGGTGGCAGATCTTTCTAATAAAACTATTATTAAACAATGCCTTTATTAATTTTTCCAAGATTTCTATTTACTTTTTAATTTTATTACTACTATTTGGCACCCCCAAGAGATTGCCCTAAATATATCAAGTTTGCCTAACTATAAAACCGGCCCTGGGCGAGATGAGCTCATGACCGAGCCATAATAAATTGATAAAGCAAAGTAAATTATCCTTTGTTTGTACCCTTGTGACAGAGCAGTAAATTTGAAAAAGCGTGTTCAAAAAAAAAAAAAAAACTGGGCAGCATAAAATATTCACCTATCCCCCTCTTAATAGAACATCTCGTTTTTAACACCAAAAATTCTGTTTAAGTTCCCATATAACATTTTTTAACCTAACCATGTACCCAGGCTCACCTTCAAATAAGTTTTTTTATGCAAAAATATCTAAAACTGTACTTTTTTTTAAAGGTGAAAAGAATTGTTGGTATATTTTTTAACTCGATATAAAGTATATGGTGTGATTGATGTAAAACTCTTTTTCTTATATGAACAGTGAAATAAGAAACCAAAGTGGCGTTTTTCAGCAACAGGTGGTCTAGAGGGGTGACCACAATATTGTCTGGAGCGGAATTGCAAAAAAACATTAATCACAATCATTTCAAAACAGTATTCTTGCAAAACATATTTGGTGGCAATTAAATTATTGCATTTAAAATCTTATTAATACAAATTTTACCAATTTATATTCTGATTGTTTAATACATTTTCCAGCTGAACTGTGTAATGAAAAACTCCCCATCTGTGGTGTATTTTGTATGGTGAAATGTGACAGTTGATTATGTGTCTTGCTTCTTTTGTCCCTGCTGGGTTCCTGTAGCATCTGGTCTGCAGTACAGTTGAACTCCCCTGTGTCGCATTCATATTTACCGAGTAAAGACAGTATTTAACTGATCGCTGCAATGAATTGCATTGTGTGTTTAGTTTAAACTGTGGTCCACTTTTTTCTGCTACTGCTAAACATCTGTGGCTGTACAAGGAGAAGAAAGAGAGTGAGGGTGAGTGATGGTTAAAACAAATTAGAATTTTTCCTGTTTAAAAAAAAGGGAAATAGGTTTCCTATTTATGTTTTCCAGTTTTCAGGAATTAATAAGGAGCACAACTGGGGATAACAAAGCACTTGTGAATCAGGCTGCAATTAAGAAAAGAAATAATCATGACAGCATTTCATTTAAATCTCTCATTTGCATGAAAAGTATACAACTGAAACACGGAAAGCTGGCAGTTGCAGCGCGGGTTATACCTACAGTTCTGCAACATGTAAGGATGTTTCATAAGCAGCACTTTACACTCAATTTATTTTTAGCACTGATTAAAAGCTCTTAAAATGTCAGCAAGCAAGATTTGGGAACAAAAAACCTCAGACTGGCTGTAAATAATGCTGACTAAATTATAGTGGTAATTCAAAATATTTTCCTACTGGATGAACAAAGTGACATAATTCTAATTGGTTTGCTCTGTAGAAATGAACCTGAGCAGCACTGCTGGGCTAAACCCTTACAACTTAACAAATCGTTTTTTGTTTTTGTTAAATAAACAACAGCCCCCGCCAACGGGAACCTGCGGGAACGTCCAGCGCCCACCACAGCCCACTGCCACCTGCAAGGCACAACAGTGATTTGAGAACGTTTAGCGGGCAGCTTTTCTGCGGCGGCCTCTGGCCTCCCTATCAGGCCTCCATTAGGCAGGTGCGTGATTTAGAGCAGCCTCTGTGGAGCCGAGTAAACATGGCGCCCAGGGGCTGCCATCATAGAAACCCAATGAGCTAAAATGAATGGTATATATTAAAGGACTTTATTTTCAGACACAAACTCGGACCTCTCCAACGCGGGCAGGGTGGGGTGGGGGACGTGGCTTCATCACTTTAAAAACGGCACGCAGGAAACAAAGGTGTACAGCACAGTGCGCTCTCTGGAATACAACCAGCTTCGGTTGCAAAAGTTAAAAAGGGCCCTGTTTTGTGCTTATTGATCTGTGCACTTTAGCAACGCTTTCAACCAGGAATGCTTCATGTAGCTTTCTGTCGCTGATCAGAAAGCCTCTCACTTTTGAAGGCATCCAAAATTTGTTTCCCCGCAGAATAATAACCGTGCAGTGGCGCTGTCAGAATACAGATAGCAGCAGGAGTGCATTGCTTCCGTCCCGTCAGACTCACCTGCCGTCTGCCGAACCGCACAAACTGCTCAGCTCCGGCTCCGCCTGCCGAACACCCAGACGGGGGACGCGGTTCGCTCCCCGAGCAGATCCGGGGGACTCTGCGTCCTTGTGCAACGTGCTGTTAATGCCGCTACCATTAATCTCGTAAGGACTGTTTAATCTGCGACGCCCAGCTGCCTGCGGCACAGTGCGGGAGCGGCGAGCCACGGCGTCACCACAGCATCCCGGCCCTCACCCGGCACGAGCGTCGGCCTTGGGCAGTCTGGGTCCCAGCACAAGCTCGGTCCCCCGCCGTGGCACCTGCTAATCCTCATCCTGACATAACCGACAGAACGGTTTAGGCCAGCGGCGAAACCGACGATGCGCCGTTGGGGGTGATATCGCCGTAACACGTTTAACAATTCTTTGTGCTTCTCGGTTTTTCAATAAGGTCTTAATTACACACGGAGGCGTGCGGTCTGGAATGGCACTACGCTAAGCAACAGGTCTTTTTTGTTAGCAGCTCACTGTAGAGCTAAAGCACATTACACAGAACGAGCAGGCAGTGTCGAGCGTGATGGGCAGGTGAAAGGCAGGTGAGCAGAGCGCCGGCTGCTCCCCCGAAGCCTTTGTCTGAATTCACCGTGTCGTGTGCACGGCCCTTTCGGTGAACCTCACGACGGACGAGAGGTGCAGAAAGGAATTAAGAGGACAGCGCTCATCAGAAATTCACCGAGACGGCCCTCTCAGCTAAATATTTCAGATTTCCGGGGGCAGGGTGTGACGGTGCCTGTCCAGGTGACCCGGGCAGGTTATGGGCTGCTCAGACACGGGCTCGGAGCTCCTCCAGCAAGCAGCACAGAACAGCGACATCCAGCGCCTACGGTGGCGAACGCTGCCCCCTTCCAGTGCGGACTCCTTGCAGACAAGCCCAAGGAGTTTGAGCACTTTCCATAAAGGTTGCAGGCGTGCCATAGCACAGCTAAAAATAACAACGCAGCATCTGATGCCTGCAGCCATCTGCTCCTTTTATAATTATCGCCATAACAACCACTCAAGTTATTTCGGTTGTCTTTTTCTCAACAACTGGCTTTTTAAAGAATTGGCTGCTATAACGGGAGGGTTGACATGTATCACATTCTATTCTCAAATGCCTGGCATACTGGAAACGCGCTATGAAATACTATTCCAATAACAACAATCCGAGGCACAGCGATGGTCACGGGCTAGACGGCGGGATGTGTCAATCTCAGCGAAGCCCCTGTCCGAGAGAATGTACCCCAAAAGAGCTCGAAACACACAATAATCTCCAGTGGGACAAATGAAATGTTGGGAAATGTCAGTTAATCGTAAACTTAAAAGTTGTTCAAGAAAAACAGAGGCGGCGGCACGACGAGCGTTTTTGGCACAGCTGCCGTTGGTAAGTATTGCGAAAGGAGGCCCAAGACTGTCGGTACCGACAAAGTGCCAGTAGTGATGCCTAAAGCTGACATATGTTTTCTTAAGACATCAGATTTACCTTTCAAAACAACGTCAAACTTCCCAACACTCCTGGAGCGTGGTTAAGATTAAAGATAAATGCAAGCGTTGCCTGACTGCAGGGTTTATGGCTGCGACTGCATCCTCCGCAGCGCACTCACTCAGCAACACTCGTGCTGGATGACTCTTTGCCGCCTATTGTTGCCAACTTGGCAGGGGATGATGCAACATATGTTTATTTGATTCCAAACCCAAAGTGCAATTTAAGCCATTACTTACTTCATTAATTTTGCAACATTACTCCGTATTTGAAAAAGGTCACCAATACACTCAAAGTCTGATTCTAATTTAGCCATCTGTGCCTCTACATATTTTAAATCAGATTGCCTGCTGCGCCACCGTTGCAACCTTAAAGCGATCTGGAAAATTCCAGCTCCAGTTTCCCTCCATGGGGAGGGTCTTTGGGAGCCATTGTTGTGCTGGTATATTACTACATTGGGGCAAACTGAGGGTAGACAGATAGCTGATCCGGAGAACAGGCTCCGTGCTTCTGAGGACGCGCAGTGCCAGGGTTCGAGAAGCTCACCTTGCATGGCTGCTTCATTAGTTTCCTGGGAAGTGCCACTTGAGACCACTTGTCTGTCCCCAAGCTTCATGTGGTGAGGAACACAATATCAGCACATGAACAGCATCATCTACACGTTGTCATCAAAACACCATCGTCATGGTGCCATCCACACTCTGTCGTCACCACCGCGCCACTGTCTTCTCATCTACACACGTGGATCTAAACTGGGCTGAGCTGCACATGTAGCTTTTAATGATCATTCCTTTTGTGTCTTACAGCAATGTGACAAGAAACTACAAAAATGTTACTTTTAGATTTTGTCCTTAAGTGTTATTTCAAGGGCAATATTTAAAATAACTGTTTTATCAGGGGGTAAAAACAACTTAGAGCCTAGAGCGTTAACAACTTGGAAATAAATGCTCTGTTGTATTTCACTTACAAAAATTTAATTTTATATTTCCTTGCTGATTCCCAGCAACACAGCACGCAGTTAAAAATACACTGTACTAGACTGCACAATGTACTTTTCAGCTGCATTACCGCATGTGGTCTGCAGTAAAGGCAAGCAGGCTGCAGCAGACAACTGATCTCCGTCATCTCACTCATCACACATGCAAGAGACACACTTAGTTCTGACTGTGCCCACTAACATTCGCCGATCTGAAAGTGTTTAACACCCCCAGTCAAAGGGAAGGCTGAAACTCAGGCCACGCAGTTAACCAACTGTTTTTATGGCAGTTCTATTTAACGTCCTTCAGTCTGCCGCTCGCTGGAAGCCAAAACTGCAGAGATAAATTCCATAACCGGCTCATCATGCCTGAAACATCCTATTGAGCTCCAGTGTGACCTGTCATGGTTCCCCCAAAGGCATTAAGATCATAACTTCATATGCAATTATTCAGTGATCGCAAAAAGTATAAAATCCAACACAAAGGTTTGTAACTTTAATCTTACTTTGATGCCAGAATAACTCCACTCCAGTCTTACTATGTTAATCCATTAACGTCATTTTATGAAGTCATTTTTTCTTATTTCAGCAGAGAATTTGCTACATAAATCATCGACGTCGACTTTGACGTTGACTGAGCAGAGCTCAAACGGGGGCAGGTAAGGACAGAAAAGCAGGTGAAACAGCATAATCTCAAAAAATATTCCAAAACTAATAAAAGGAAAATATTACAGAACACCTGATACAACCAAGTCCAGATTTTCACCACAGTGGTATATTCACATGTTCATTAAACCTCTATGCGTTTTATAAAAAATTACATCAATTACCAGTGAGGAGATATGAGGCCTAAAAGCGGTGACATTTGTTTCATATGTATTTATTCATGAATAAGAACAACAGTGTCTTCATGAAGCAGACTGAGCTATTGGTACAATCCTGGCTGAACTACCCACCTGACTTCGGTGAGCCCGGCACATCGCACTCACTGTCTTATTTATAGTTCACTATATAAACACAATAATTCAGTAGGCATCAATGAGAGTGTAAGTCTCAAAGTAAATGTCAGGCAAAGGCTACATGGAACACTCTGCTATTTCAGAGAAACACTGTGTTTACCTCAGCCAGTGTGTGTGTGTCTATGGTGCTCGAGTGGGGTTAATGTGGCTCTCTGGTGGGAGACGCCTCAGGCTGTAGTAACTGACACCCAAAACCCACAGAGGACGGCCTAGGTCCATTACGCCCTTTCCTTCCTGCGCACATGACCAAAACCACGCGCATTTTCTCCTCTGTGAAAAGAAGAAACCTGGATGGGGGGGGGGGAATCCCTGCGTCTACTGTGAGCTTTGTATGAATCTGCGGAGGGGGAGGTGTACGGCTGCGTTTGCACAGCAGCACCACAGTAGTAACGTTACCGTGGTGATCGCCCCGTGCCAGCATCACAATCCATCCTCCGCTGGCTCCTGCATAACATCCCGGCCCTCACGAGTAATTAAATGGCAAAGTTAGCACTCCATTGAGCTCGAGCCCACTAAAGATATTACTGTAGAGCGCCTGAATTGTTCTCTTCAAACTGGGACTAAGGCCAGCAGCTCTTGCAAACGCAGCACGCGATAACCTACTCTAGCAAATTGTCTTCCTTTTTAACCAAGCAAGAATAAAGTTGGTTTTAGAAGATGCTGAAGACTGACGGTATATGATACACACAGAAATGCTATCAAAAATAGAGACAAGTCCATAAAAAGCTCGTCTTGATAAAAGGTGTCAAAATGTGCCTTTTTCCTGGAGGAAGATACGTCCATTCCGCTGCAGTTCCTGGTCGCGGATTTTCTCCCGCAGCCCTGCCAGAGGCCCCAACCAAACGACTGAGCTGTAATCCATCAATGTTTGGTTTTTTCCCCCACACGAGTATGAGCCCCTGACAGACCGACTCAGCCCCCTATTGCAACTGTCTCCATCCAGCACTGCTGCCTGGGTTTAAACCTAGTGTGTCTTTCTGGATCCTTCCACGGCGGCCCAGTTTGAGACTTGCTACAAATATCTAAGTACGTTTGCAATGTTTTATGATTAACATAGAATTACTATGTTCTTGTTGTCTACCTGATGGTTATAGGTTTAATGGCTGGCACCTACCTGGAACACAAAGCAACAACCTTCTGGTTATATGTACATTGAAGTTTATTATTTAGCTGACAGTTTTCCCCAGAGCATCTTCCAGCATTAGGCGCCTTACAGTGATTTACCCATTTATACGGCTGAGTACTTTTGACTGCATCAATTCCGAGTAACTTACTCAAGGGTACTGCATCAGGAAGGGGATTCAAACTTTGGTTTTTCCATCTGCAAGGCAGCATCTTTAACCACTGTGCCAAAGACATTTTGCCAATATGCCAATGAAAAAACATCCCTCTTTGACACCACTTGAAAAGATAACCTTAGCATAAAGTCAGTGTAGCCATGCCAGTGTCACCCTGCTGCCTAGCGTCCCCGTGTAGACGCCCACATGGCTACTAAATTTAAACTGAGAACTCAGAGGAAGTGGCTCTGCGGCTGTCGGTGTCTAGTGGCTGAGCCCGTGCCGTTCTCTGCATCTCGCGCTTGTCTGTGTGCAGCTCATACAGCGGATTAGGATTTCAATATTCTATAAAATGGCATCTGTTGTCAGCGCTGTGCTGACAGTGTTCTGCTGCTCCTACCTGAGGAACAACTAAGGAATAAATAAGGCTCAACCCCACTGGTGTATACGTTTTTTTTTGTAAAAAAAAAAAAAAAAAACATCTTATGGTTAGCAAAAAGAAGACGTTCATTAGCTTGAGATGCCTGGCAGGCAGCATTCCCTGGGACTCGGCCACCAGGGCTGCCATCGCTGGCAAACCGTCAGCTTCCACTCATTTTACAAGGCCACATTAAAAGCTTTCGTTTATGAGGATTAGAAGGCAGACAGAGAAGTGGAAGGAGATAGAAAAGTGTGCTCAAATCTCCCACTGAACACAGAGTGCACCCCTGAACCCTTTCTGAACACACGTACTGCTGTGAGACAGTACAGACAAAGAGATGCTGTATGAGCACCACCTCTCTTCAGCGGCTCGCAGTACAGCAGACATACAGCTCAAAATGCAGTCCGATATTACCAATAAACAAACAGGTAGTCAGGAGAGAATTCCGTCAGAGTCCGTAAAAGACAGCAATAGCCCATCGGCTTGGAATGTACTGGAATTGTTTGTACCACTGCCATTCAAACTGTGGCTCCAAGGTGTTGCTCAAGAGGAGCTTATTAAAAACACACAAAGCTCAGAACCTGTTCACGTACTACGTTCATTCACACCAAAGTGAGAAATACAGACATTAAACATGCAAGATGATGATACATGAAAGTACGAAATTACTAGCAATAATTTTAATTACATACACAGACACATTAAAAAGCATGTGCAATAATTTTATTTGATACTTTTCTTTGTACTTGTCATAAGTAGATTTTACTTATATCCAAAGCATCAGCAGTCCCCTAATGTAAATGTGCTGTGCAAAAGTTTTATATCATTTATACAATAAACTTTCTGAATAAAGAGCATTAATGTTATCATAAACATTTAGTCCCCTTCAAATCAATAAAGATCACAATACAACAAGCATAAGATGATATCTCAGAGGAATGTTTAGCACAATACAAATTTTTTAAATAAAGTTTTCATCCATCTATGATTGTATGTTAATGCAGCATACATAAATTCAATTTATAGATATATATACTCAAAAAACATACCTTCTGTAACTGTTCTTCAACAGCACATGTGATAGAGATTATTTTGATCAGAATGGTCTAAGATGTTTTGATAAAAACTTCTCATAATGAAAACATCAGTTGTCCCTAACCGAGATTTGATATCTGGACGGTTGTCCAGTTTTAACTGATGACACACAGCGGACTTGGAAAGGCACAGAACACAAGCGTGGTGGAGAAACTAACAGGAATTATTGGTCAAACATCAGCCTACAGCGCGTAGAGACGAAGCCCCCGGCAGCCCATGGGTTAAACACAGCTACACGTAGAGGCTGATGGGAAAGAAGCAGCCCGAGTGACACAGTGCTTCACTGTGGAAGTGCAGGGGTCACAAGTCAATTGTGTGCGATACGAAGGGGCCATTATGCATGCAGCACGCTGGCTGCGCTGTGAGCATCAAGCACGGCAGCACGGCCCTCCCACGTCGGGCAGGAGCGGCGGCCACACACCCACACACCGCCGCCCGCACCTCCCCGCAGTGTCCGGCGCGACCCTGCGGGCTCGAGAAGGAACGCGGTTCACTTGCACTCGTGGCCGTACTCTTTTGCATGGAGCTATTTCAGTGTGGGAACTCTTCCAAATGGCCTGGAAGGAGCTGGAATAATATTTACTCCTTCAAATGTGTAAATTCGAGTCAAAGATCACAGTACCACACGTGTAAAATGGCTTCTTGGAGGAATATTTAGCACAGTGGAAAATATTTTTATAGTATAGAGAGTATGGTTTTATACAAGAAGAAAATTCATTACTAAAGGACAAAAAAGTTGCTAATTTTGACTGGTAAGAATATGCGTTGCATGTACCACACGCATTCATTTAGCTAATGGTTTTCCCCCAAATTGACTTACGTGCCATTTACAGTGATTTACCATTTCTAAAGTGTGGTATTTTTTGTACCAGAACAAATCAGAGTAAGTAGCATGATCGATGATTTTACATACGGACGTAGGATATAAACCGATGCCATCTGAGTGCAAGGCAACAGCTCTAACCGCTACATCACCTGCACAAACCTTTTCGGCAGAATCAGTTTTTTTCAGATTATTTTTAAAGCAAATCGATTACAAAAAATTTCTTTTACTCATCCTCCACTTGTAAGTGGGTGGCGGGGTTATCAGTCAATGATCCTTGGGTCTTGTTTACTGAATATTGGGCTGAATTTCACAGGTCTTCAAACCTTAAAGTTTTTTTTAATTGAATTTTGATTCATACTATAAAATATTGAGGTTCTGTCCCATTTACCTTAACAGAAGAAGAAGCAGAAGATGATCTGAACAATGCAGGTTTAAAGGTGAGACTGACTACATAAATGAACACTGAAGAAAAATGACATGGAAGATGACTGGGGTGGAGCCACGCAATGCTGGAGCAACGCTGCATAAGGGTAAATGTCTGGTGCTTCACCGTTCAGAAGCCCTGCCTAAAGTGCCGCACTCTTGGGAAGGAGGAGCAGAGCTCCATATTCGGAAGCTCTCAGTTAGTTGGTGGAAGCGCCACAAAGGGCGGCAGGTGAGCCGTCCCCCTCGTACTCTGTAAGGAGATGACTTCATCCGTAAATGTTTGTAAATATTTTTCACAACTTCTCTGTAATATTCCTCAATAAAAACCTTCCCCAGAGTTTCTCTTGACTTGAATGAGTATACCAACCCTAAACAAATCAAAAGGGGTATAAGCTAGCATGGGGTAATATTTTTGATGCACTTTACATTATTGGCTGAAAAAATACCGAATTGAGAAGAAAATACAGAAGTTAGTGAGACAGAATTATGTAGCTGTGGAAAAAGAAATAATGCCTACATTACTGTTGACTTTTGAAAGGTTTATGAATAACGGGACTCATCCCTTTACTTTGAACCACGAGGCTGAGTTGTTATAAAACGTTCTTCTGGAATGTCAGGAGGTTGCTTGGAAGTAGCTGTGGGTCGCTATACAGAGCACTGCTCCAATCCAACCTCCTTGCACAGTTTCTTGCTGGCCCTATCCATTATTAAGCACCAGTGGACTTCACAAAGGTGACTCCCTGAGGGCCTCTACAACTTAGCACTTCCAATAACGTTAGATATTGACTAAAATCTTTAAAAGTACTTTTGACTTCCATAAAGTCTCCTCTAAGATTCCATAACTTGCTCTCATTTATATCAAGTTCCTTTTACTCCACATAAGGCACAAAAGAAAGGAAAGAAATGGGTCTTGTTCTCTTATGATGAACTCAGCACATCGCTGACAGCCAACCATTAAAGGAGTTTCTGTCACTGTGGCTGTTTGAATGTCGGAAGGAGATGAAAAGTCTAGGCAAACTGCACTGTCTCCGGGTTATCAGGGCATTTGCACAGTGTTTAGGACAGCATTGCACAACCACACGGCAGTACAAAAATACCTCAGTCCACCAGTAAGTGTCCTCATAATTAGGGAGTCATCAATTCACCTTGTCGCTGTAATCTCTCGCCCGTGGAAAAAAAATCACTACTGTAACATGCAAGAAGCAGTTTTCCTGACTATAGTTAAGTGATTATAATACCTTTTCAAAAAATTCTCAATTTAATTTAGTCAACTATATAATTCCTCCATTATTTAAAGTTATTTATTCTGTTTCACACATTATTGTGTGGAAATATTTTAACATAAACATAATTAAATAATTTAATTTTTATATGCATTTTATTTTTAAATGTCACAAATCCTTGGTTTCCTATTGTTATTTTGGCACCCCAAAAGACTACCGTATTACATGGTGATAGTTCAAAACAGTACTCATAGCTACATTTTATTACCCAGGGTGCACTAAGTTACACTGCAGGTCAGCTCACGTGCTGCTGCAGCACCCTTTGTTCAGAATTTATGCTCCTTTCATTAAAGAAATATATCTTGTGAACATAAGCAGCATCTCATGGTATATTTTATTCACTGCAGAGATGTAACTTTTAAGGCTTAGTAGTTTGCTGATATCGACTAACATGCACATCAACATGCCAACCAGGAGAGCCCCGGAACTTCATTTTTTCCCACTTCAAGCACATAGTGGGAGCCATTTAATGTAGAGTCTTCAACAGGGGAATTCTAACGTAAAGTTCATAACTGCTCCAAATAATGTCATTGTGAGGAAAACACAGCAAAGCAAACAGTCCAACACCATGGGCTCTGCTGAGTATAATCACAGCCGTACACAGTGTCCAACCAAGCAGGAATCACAGTAAGAATTCCGTTCCCTGGGATTCATCTCTTTTACCTCCTCAAAACTTGTAATATCACCAATTTTATTAGATTAATTTATTGACAAATCAAAAAAAAAAGTCAAAACATTTTTTTTTAAGAGAAATTGCCTTTCTCCCACATTGTGAGCCAGTCACATACATAGGCTCTACATTCAGAGTAGAGATTTTGGATCAGCAAAGATTCAAACGTATTACAGTACCGGGACACACTGAGAAACAACTTGAAACAAATTTAAGCACCGGCAGTCGATCTAAATCCCTCTCTCCACTCTCACCCTGCTTTTTTGTAAATGGAGGAAGTGCTGATGTTGAGGACGTCGTGTTGCACCTTGCCCACTGTGCAGCACTGCGCCAGAGAGATGCAGGCGCAGTGGTTCTCGGAAGTGCGTCCACTCTCAACTGTAATCTGATCCATCCGACATGACTGCTTCACCACCGAGAGCAGAATTATTGACTAGGCTTAACCACACTAAATGGAAGAAAATGAAAAAAGTTGGCATTATAACTTTAAAGCATAGAGGAGCAGAGGACAATTATGAGGAGGCTGCTTCATTACACAGTAGTACACTGTGCAACAAATGCTTACAGAGCAGCCACTCTGCATGTTAAATACTGTAGCTAAGAACAGGTCTAAAATTACCCTTTGAGGAAATCGTGTACTAGCATTTTTCACGCGGTCAAATACAAAGCAACTAAACAAATGGCCTAAAGAGACGACTTTCTAACCATCTAAACTTGAAAGTGCTCACTAGCAGGACCATCGGTGCACGCATAAGAGCACAGGTCTCTTTTCAATCATACAGAAGTTAATTAGTAAGGATATTCGCTGTTTAGTTGCCTGGAGCAACGGAGGACTTGAAACCAAGTCAAAAGTTATAAGAGAGATGAGCCCTACTTTTGCATTAATATGCACAGCAAACACACTTCTTTCTCCCCATCCAGTAGTCATACAAGTGGTTCATCATCACGCTCAACGTGACTTAGAACATAATAAAAAGAGCAGTAAAGCGAATGAGGCCCAGCTAAGTCCTCGGCACGTTCTCTGATGGTCCTTCTTGTTCGTACTGAAGAATGCATCAATCTGAAGCCTAAACAGCAATGAAAATGTAATTATCCAATTATCCCCCATTCGATTTTGTATGCAATTTGCTGCCGCCTGCCCCCGGATCGTCATGACAATGGTTTTCCGCCATATGGGGGATTAATGGCTGAGACTTACAGAAATAATTAAAGTGCAGTATCCCATTGTGGCACACTGTCCGTAGAAACACTGGGAGGACAAGCAGGGAGAGAGGGAGAGGAAGAACCCCCATGATGATCTGGGAGAAGAACACTGTCCTATTCCGTTCATCAAATGTTGCATCTTTACTGGGTGGCAGCACTGGGCCTTAACCCTAAAGGGTAAGTGAAGGTTTCTTTCATCAAAGCAGAAAAGTTAAACTTATTTGAAAATCATTGTTTCTCTCATTGATTCACAGCCTGTCTGGCCTGCTGTTCAGTGGCAGTATGGAGATATGTTTGTTAGAGAATGGTTTAAATAGAACTCATCAAATGTAACGTTACACTTATTCATTCAGCAGACGCTTTTCTCCAAAGCAGTGGACAGTGATTATTAACCAGTATTTAGCTGATACCTTTATCCAAGGCAACTTACAATGCTAGATACATTCACACAACTGTAAAGCATAAACGTTCATTCATTAAGGCACCATTTTTGTCCATTTCTCACACAGGAACAACAAAAATACAAATAACAGGAGCAGTAGAGCAGAGCAGAATTGCCAAAAGTACTCGCACTTATTTTGTGATCACCATTACTATCTTTACATTTTTCCATGCACAATGAGCACTCGATAAAGCCTATTTACAACTTAACATACGCTTCTGCCCCATTAGTCACTTACAGCATGGATTTACTGTAAAGAGAAATTCTGATCAAGTGCTTCACAACTGATGTGTTGCCCATTAAATGGATGCAACCCTGCACACATGGCCTCTGGGGATAATCTGGGTCTCTAGGATCACAAAACTCTGAAAAACCCTGGTTTAAAAGTAACTTATATTGGGTCAATGCAGCACTGAACATACTGTGCTGTATAGATAATTCAGAATTAGTGGTTATGTTCCTAACCAATTCTGTAGATCATAAAATTATGGAATTGCTATTCTGGCTTGTAATACACAGAAGTGAATGGTTCTGTAAGCACACTACAGGAAAACAAAGTAGCACATAATGGAAAAACATAATGATAATGGCATAAAAAGAAGCTTGATCCACCACCTGGGTTAAATCAGCATTTTTGTACAGAAAGTTGCACATCGAGAAGATCCCATTAAGAGTCGATGGCACCTTGATTTATTTGTTGAGCTCGACTGACAATCCCGGTGACCTCCATTAAAGTCGGAACAAGCTGAATTCTGCAGTGCCAAAATGAATGAAGTCATACAACCAATTTCCCTATTAGAGGATTTCAATGTACCCTGCGTACATGTGGGCAACACTATCAGGTTCACACATAAATACCATTTAACTACCTACATACTCATTCCAGCAAAACAGCTGTCTACTTTAAAATGTACAAGACTTAATGTGTAAACACTTTGTACGTACAGTTTCCCCACTACCACTATAAGTTTCTTACAGAAGCTAATGCTTGAGCAGCCCAGCAATGGACTGACTCCAGATCACCACAACACTGCAATGGAAAAGTGGTTATTGACAAAGGATGAACAGACGGTTAGTAATTGTGAAAGTAATGTGCAGTATAGTCTGCCTGCAGTACAGCTGCACACAACAGTGCTGGTGTTACTACCTCTAGTTCACACATTTTTATTGCTGCTCAGTCATTATTAGTGTTACTGGTTTTTGCTCTTAGGGTTACGTTCATCAAGAAGCACAATTGTGTTTATACATGTTACCAGAACTGTAAATTACTTAATCTTTAATATTTTGAATATAGAATAAGAAAAAAAATTTAAAAAAAAATAAATCAACTTTTTCATGTGCTTATTTTTAAGTACATTTATGACAAGTACTAACAGAAACCAGAATATGAAATGAAATATGTCCATAAATAAAAATCTATGTTGGATGCATATATTTCTTTGACCTTACAGGGGTTTGTAATGCCACTGGTCCTGGACATTGCAGTGATAAGCAGTTACAGCAAAAAAAAAAAAAAAAAAAATGAATACAGTAATTAGATCCTACAGCTGGCGTATAGCAAAGTAAACAACCCTGCTGCTCACAAAACAAACACCACAAAGCCAATACGCTCGCAGGGCACATAATGAAATGACTGAGACCGGAGAGCACAAATACAAATGGGTGTTTGGGTTCTTCTGCAGAAAAGGGTATTATCTGCAGGTGAAGTTTGGTTTTCTGAAGATATAAGGCCTGCATTGCAATTAAATATTTGCAGAACCAGAGAGGGCACAGGTGGATTGTTCTGGAGATGTGTTATGGAGAAGACCTCCTTCTTCAGTTACATGAACTGAGAAAGCAGTTTAACAGGTGGGCAGACTGGGACACTGCTTGTGACACAAAAGAATGGCTGTTTTTTTAAATGCCTCATTTACTCGGCAAAGTAGTATAAAACAGGCAGATTCACGATATCCAGTCTGTGTAGATCAGTTAAACACATGCTGTTTACTTGTGTGAAAAAACTTGCGAATTCCTTTACTTCGCCGTCAAATAATCATGTTCGTACTACATAAGTGAGTACTTTGTACAATCCTTAATAAGTAAGGTAATAAGTAAGAAGTTTGAGTACACTTGCTGAAAACTAGTACCCTCCCAACAAGATGCAGAACTCTTGTTGGTTGCTTTTCGTCACTCTTCTGCCCAGTTCTGGCCATGCAGGCATAAAAATAATAAAATAATATACCTCTGGCCTGGTGCACTCAAACTTTTCACTTGTACTGTGTGTCAGGATAACATCACTGTATCAGATGTGACACCACATGCCAATTTACGTACGTAAAGCAATGCTGAAAAAGTATCTTTTCTCCACTTCTCTCCTGATCTCCTAATAGCTCCATAAATTAAACAGCATATCAAATGATCCCCTTTGTATTCCTATCAATTATGTTTGCAGCTATTTGTGTGATGTGGATTGGAAAAACTAGTGGTGTTGCACAAACTGTACTTCCACAATCATGCATCTCTGCATCTAAAGCTCTCAAAGCCATGTACTGAAATGCACTTTTGTCTAATACTTTGTTCTGGAGAAATTTGTGAATAAATGTAAATGTAAATAACCTTTTATGAATTTCTGTTGTACTACTAAAGAAGATGTTATAAAGCTCTAAGACATGACCTCCTGTCATGTTACTGACTTTAAATGGTTTGCTTTGCATGCTTTGGGTTATAGCAACTGTCACCATAAAATAGAATAATATCATAAAAAGTAAAGAAATGTTTAAACCAAACTAAATTTATGAAGATGTTTTGTCCCTCTTTGCTGACCTATAACTTTAAATACTGCAAATCAGTATTATGCTGTTAACATGAATGAAGTGACGGCATACATTGAATCCTCTGAATGAATATGCTGCTCAGCGGATGCGACATGCTGCCACAGGAGGAACCACCGAGTGAGCCGCTGGTTCAGACGTTATGAGTGCATCCTGACTGTACACCTGTTGCCACATAAACCTGCTGGCCCACCACCCATCAGATGCTCAGACTTCCAGCAGAGAGCACAGCACTGATGGAGAAAAGGTATATGAAAAACACACCATGCTTGGCAACTTCATGAACAACCAGAACTGTCTGGTCACAGTCTTGCATAAATAACACTAACCCTAAGATGGCAAACAGGATTAAGTAACTTTTTTCATTGTTTATATACAAACAATCTGCCAAACTTCAGGTTTTAACTTCCTGGGCAACATATAAATGAGCTGCTTGAATTTGTCACATTAAAGACAGTATGTATTAATGCACCAGTGGGGCTTCTGCTGAACCAAGCAGGAGTCTTACCTTCTTTGGAGGCTGACTGATTTAGCAGAAAGTGTCTGTGAGCCACATGGTTTGTATATTTTTTTTCCCTCATCTGCTAAAGGAAGAGACCATCCTAGTTCTTGCAGGGCTCTACATCATGGATGTCCCATTGCTTTGCTGGGATCTGATGCTCATTAAACCACACTCCTCAAACCAGCTCCTCAAACTGTGCTTATATTCTGCTGGGATTTGCTTCAATACACATTTCCTCCCGGCCCTTGCGAACTGCCACTGACTGCCACACCGTGGGGAGGCTTGAAATAGGACAAGTCTATATGTGGGCAGCAGAGACCAACACAATGAACAATGGCACCTGGTGATGCTGGCACAGAGTCTAGCAGATGGTGTTTAATATGTACAGAAACAAACATCAGAAAACACAGCTACTGTCATTAGTAGGGAGAGCCAGAACCTTTTGGCATCATTTAAACTGTGTCTGCTTTTGGTGCTGCTGTCACGTCTGAAGAAACTGTTGATACCACTGCAAAGAACACAGCACCGAAACCTTGCACAATATTTCAACTCAAAAGTGGCAGGGATCTGTCTGTGAAAAGATGAAGCTCATCCCTCATCTCCTACAAGCACCCCTGTATGGCTGAACCAGAAAAGTGACAGAGAGTGAGTGTTTCTTTGTGTGTGTGTGTGTGTGTGTGTGTGTGTGTGTGTGTGTGTGTGTGTAAGAAAGTGATAGAAAGTGACCTTATGAACAGCGAGGCCACATTCTCAGCACAACACATATGTCAGTGTATTTTTGTGTGTTTGTATGATTTTGTCTTCAGTTGCGTACTGTATCATCTGACCTTCACATAAGCCTCCCTGTATAGAACAAAGTTATGTTTTGATAATATAAAGAGGTGCTCACTTTTCATTGGTTAAAAACCAAGTTTTCCATTTGTTTAGCTTCAAACCACTCCAACACAAAGCTGGTGAAGCAGCAGGATTCGCCATTAGCACAGTGACCAAACCTCTTCCAGAACTACTGTGGTCTCTGCTTAACACATTTCTCACCCACGTACAGACTGGAAAACACCTGGTTGTGGGAGGCTCCGGCACATTCGGACTCACATGATCAACATTCTGTGACTGGCTTTGCAGACCACACTTGCTCACCCTAATACTGCTTGGACTGTGCAGATTAAACACGCAGTTGTTTGTCCTGAAACACACAAGTATAAATCTAAGACCCAACACCACCATTGTTTCTGTTCACCAAGGGATTCAGGTTGCCACATAAAACAAATCTATCAGTTCAAAGGGTACGATCCTTTTAAGAAAGGTAAATTAAAGATGAAACTGAATAAATTTAACAAGTCAAATCGTTTCCTAAGACATGTGAGATAGAGATATTGTCTTGTATGGTACAGTATGAAATCTCCGTAGAGGGGAGTGTTACAAGGGTAAACTGTGACATCAGCAAATTTATTGTTGTTTTTTTCCATTCATTCTCTGAACTATAAGGCATAATTCACCAGTGCAAGATAATTTAATGATTCTACCATTTTATTTATAACACACTTTAATTACAATGCCCTCAGAGCAGGAAGATAAATAGTATTAATTTTAGGCACCAAGTGCAAACAGTGCTGATATATATATTCTTATGCCAACATACAGATCATTCAGTACAGGGGGAAAAACAGGTGTATGGAAAGGTTGTGAGGTTTTAAACTGTACAATGACCTCTAAAAGAGAACAAGTTTGACTAAGACCCAGGACAATAATCATCATGGTCATGGTGTGCTACCGAGCCATGTGTCGTTTTTGTGGCGTAGGAGCAACAGGTCAAGACTTGCATCAGAACACCATCATGTTTAATTGTGTAAGTTAATGCTGCTGCTACAGGGGACAATTTGTTACCTTGTTCCCTGGGAGCACGGAATTGCTCACACAACAGGGCAAAGAGTGGCCGGGTGTCGCGTGCGAGAGCTACAACAGCCCACGCAGACGGAGCACATAGCTGTATAAGGAGACAGATGGACAGAACGGGACAGTTTACGTCCAACTAATATCAGACTCTTATGAAATTATGTCAATAGAAAATGCAAAAGGAGCGTCCACATACATTTTTTCCCTCCTCGAACTGATAGACCTCTCACGTTAATAAACAATCCACTTTATGATTTGAAACAAATCATTTTGTAACTTCTTCAAATGTTTATTGCCATTTCCTCTGCATTGCAACAAAAGTGGAAGATTGCCTAAAAACAGGAGTCTAAATTTTCTCGAACACAAGTTGGTGATATGACATCAGAATATGACATTACTAATAACACTGCAATAACTCAACACTGACGGTGGGCCCCTGTCTTGCCAACAAGTCCTGAGTATCTTTCTGGAAGCATTTCCTTGTTGATGTTACACGGACGTCTAAGGGTCAAATTAATCAATAAATCTGTATAAATCCACGAAGTCGCATCATCTTTATAAAATCAAAGAGAAATAAAATTAAACTTTAAATTGCATCTGTTTGTTCATGAATCAAAACTGACATTTAGAATGAATCTGCATTAAACAAAACTATATGCTAACAAAATATTTTCTCAGAAACATTACTTTGCAATGTTACTCAGCAAAATTAAGAACATAAAATAAAACAATAACCCTTAACCCGTCCATAGGTAGCATGACAGACTAAATTATGCTCTGCTGACAGGGAAATGAGAGACTGGAGAGACTTTTCAGTGCAAAGGAGATCGAACCAGTTTGTCACCCTTAATTATCCAGGCCAACTCGGTTCTCGGCGGCCTTTGAAAACCACACTAGCTCAACTCAACCAACGGAAACGAAACATCAACATAAAACCTTGTTCAATAAGGCAGTCCTAAAACAATGAAACTCACACATCATTGTTCTTGTCAGCGCAGCAACTGCTAAGCATGCACATACAAATCAAATATTTTAATGATGCAAAATTAAGTGGCAGGTGCAATATACATAAATTAATTTTTTTCAAAAAAGTTGGTTTTCTCTTTTATATTTAAATTTTTTAAAGTTTTATCCATTTTTAAAGTTACAAATTAATGTCAAAGTAGGTGGTAGAATCTAGTTTTTCAAGTTTTTTTTTTAGAAAAATACAAAACTACTGTTACAGTATGTGTCTTCCAATTGAAACAAAATCTACAGTATTTTAAGTTTGACCAATTACCTCTTCATGGAGGTAAAGCACATCCCAGCTGAGGCCTGAGATGGAGCATTCTGTCATTATGCAAACTACATCAGACTACAAAAAAAAACATTTTTTAATTAATCAATAAGTGCAGCTACGGGACCACAACAACAGACGTGAAGAATCCTTGTAAATTACAAACTTTCCTCCAAGATATCGCTGAACAAATCTATACATGAAATACGAATGAACAAAAACTGGTCACGTCCTCGTACGTTACAGCAAACGGAAATGATGAAGTATGAATACACCAAAGTAATGAGGTAAGAGCTATTCTTGTTTTCAGCCATTTCGGGTGCAGTAACAATGCTTCATTGACTGAAATAAAAAACCATCATTCAATAGCATTCAAACATATGCTGTAATCTCTCAGCATGCTTTCAGTCCTACTGTATGTGCTTTGTGCAAGCAGCCACACAGTGTGACTGTAGTAGAATTCCTCAGGAGAAGAGCGAAATAGAGAATTCACTGTTTTTCTTCTCATATACAAGGTATGTTCCACAGAACACAGCTTTGAGAAATGAAGACCTCAAAACTGAGAAAATCAGCTAGTTTTAGTATCTGCAGCATATGAAAAAACAATGTTCTTAATAAAACTAAAAATATATATCTAAAGATATTAAAGTCTTAATTCATTTTATAACTTATTTAACTGATGAGTCTTTGAATATGCATCCCTTTATCATATATTAAACCAAACTGGAAAAAACACCTAGTAAGGATTCCATTTCGCTCAACAGCTATGGAAGAGACACCCTCCATCATTTGTCAGTGTTTGCAAAAGAATGCATAGATGGCTATCAACTGAGACACAGAAACATAAAATTAAAAAAAAAGACACGACCGAACTGCTTCCATTGAATTCTAAAGTTATGCACACGAGATGTAAGTTCTGCCTTAATCCCATTTACCCTTCCCTTCTTCATGTGCTTAAATTATTCATATGGATACAGACAATGCATGTCTGTGGCTTTTTCAAACTTCTAAAAACAGCACCGAGGCACCCAAATTACCAGAAACCCTATAAAATATTTAGTTTTCCGTCTTTATATAGAAAGGACATTCCATGTCAACAGTTGGATACAGCACGTGCAGTCTTTGAGGCTGCAGAAACAGAAAACAGAACAGAAACAGGTTTTCTGAAGACTGCCCTCCAGAGAAGCGGGGGGAGGGGGGTGGTGAACGAGCCTGCAATGTCCTGTTTTTAATTCATCACCAGGTAGACCCACATCAACCGGATCTAACATACTCCGGCTGTGTGCCACTGTCACAAGAAAGGACCCAGGCGAGACCAAGATCTGTACCGCATTCCCATTAATCACTACACCACACAACACCAGCGAGCTGCACCAAGCCGGCTTGCAAGCACACACGGCAAAGTGACCGCATAGGAGGAATTATCCATAACCACAAGTATGGAAAACGATGCTCGGCTGAACACCAGCCTACTGGCATTTTCTCAAATGTGACTGCAGAACAAGCTGCCAGCAACGTGGAGTTTCCTCAAACGTTCCTTCACTTTCGCGCCTCTTGTCTTTTCGTTCACACGTTTGTCTGTTTGTTTGTACATTTGACAGTAATGCAGACACTGATTAATTAAGCATCCACACAGAGAGCATCAGAAGCAGGTGACTCGCCCTTGGATTAGCATTGGCAGCTTAGCAGGTACTGAAGCCCAGAATCCCTCTTCCAACAGCAATAAATCGCACTTGCTCTGCATCGGAGGTCTAATTAACCAAAAACAGCTACAGAAACAGATGATCTGCGTGTATGGATATCCACCACAGCTACCAGTAGAACATACACGATTGATTGAACTCATTAAAAAAAAACGATAGCCGTCTCCGTGCTGGATATGGTCTATGACACACTCGTGGAGCCTTGTGCAGATGCTGGACGTGTGGGCCGAAGGGAGGTGTTGCGTATGTGTGCCAATTAAGGGGATACGGCTGTGGTTTGAGGCGGTGGTCCCAGAAGAAGGCTACCAACTGGCAGCGGATCGATCGCAGGCCTGTGATGAGAGCGTTGAGAGCGGGGCTGCTGAATATTCATCGATTAACAAGCAGGCGCCCACAGAACCATGAGGTTGCACCAGCCTGCATCCCAGCGGAGCATGCGCCAATCACTTCAAAAACCCCCAAATGCCTCTCTAGCCCTGCTAATTGTGTACCTTGGCACAAACCTGAATTTGTGCCTTGCAATTAATCCTTCCTCCATAAAGGTAGCACGTTGGATGGATGGTTGGTGTACAAATTCATATCCAGCGATGATAAAATTGGCACTCCCTCAAATATATCACCAAATTCTAACTGTAAGTCTTACAATAGCAAGACAACAAAGTGACACAACCAGGGACTTGGTTGGATTTCGAGCAGTTAGAGCCTAATATCTCTCCTATACCCAGAGTTTAAGATAATGGGCCAGCCAATGGGACCCATATTATGCTAATAATTCTTGCCAGTGGGACCAGCATCCTTTTCCACCTATATCTTCTTCTACTCCACCACCTCTTATCGTTGATCTGCTCTATTTCCTGACCCCGCCTCATGTCTTTGTGATGCAAGCGGCCACCATGCATTAGCCACGCCTGGCATCCTCCACCCAAGCAGCGTTTGTGTGTGCATGCAACAACAAGTATGGCCAAACGATGAAGAGTTCGACACCTCACTACTTGTGCCTTTCAGAAGCCAGACCCAGGGGCATTTCTAAGGGGGAAATAGCCAACTGGACATTGCAGATGTATCTCAGTCTATTGGAGATCCACAAAGTCTTTTACTATAAACACCTGCCTGCTCATTAGATCAGATACACAAAACATTTTTTTATGTTGTACAATGTACCTAAGCATGGATTCCCCCAAAAAAGCTTTGATAACACAATTAAGTGTTGACATAAGCCATTGCTATTCTTTGCATTTTTATTCAGTGATACTAGAGCAACAATTACAATACATGTAATTTGTTTCAGTCAATTCAAACGTGGTTAGGAAAAAGCAATATGTTCTCTCAAGACCCTTGTCAGCACACTCAAGTACATTAGTCTTCCTAAATCAATACTGAGCCCCATTCCTACCCTCCTATAGCAGAAAATTTTTAAAAAATGAGACGTGACTCAACTTCAGCGACTCTGATTTCAATGCATTTTTCACAGCAACTAGTATTATATTATGACGTCTGGCAGCTTAATCTGTGAAAATAGTTCATTATTTCAAAATTAGCTGAGTGACATATAGAATAATTTCAAGTCCATGTTTTCTAAAGTGGTACTGTGGCATTTTATGCAAGTTAGTAAAGTTATCTGATATATGTAAATTATGATGCACATTTAAAAAGTAGGGTAGTTTGTCAAAATCCCTAATAGTCTTATAGTGGATTTTTCCAGGAATTGCTAATGGACCCTCTAAAGTGACTACCGGTACTGCCATTTGAAAATGGGCACTCTTGTGATTGGAACTACATACAACTGCATGAGTACATATTCCAAATAGGTTGTTACAACTTTTTAAAATTAAATTCTACAGTACAGGGACCGATGAGCCCAATGAGCATGTCTTTTTAAAAATATACAAACTCACACTTCCACTGTCAAACAAACTAAAACTGTTTGTCAATGATGTACAGTCATGGAAACCTTAAATGCTGTCTTTTGTCTAACACGGACACTTGAACCTTTCGCTGTGACTATTCTACAGTAGCCAGCCACAGATGAGAAACATCTGCAGTAATGAACAAAAGGACACACAGACAAGATTATTAATGGCTGGTTGAACGAACTCCTAACTTAATGGATTGAACCCTATGTGCCACTATGCAAGAGTATGTATGAAAAGACTGCTCTGCTAAAAACAGTTAACAGCTTTTTACTATAAACATCAGGACTGCAATTAGGAGTTCTGGCATAATATGGCATTGATTTACCTTAATACAGTTTACTGTGTGACTTCTGCTCCTCCAGCAGATCTTTCTGACCTCTACCACTTCCTTGTCAAGTGTGATGCCCAGCTGGACTCTACACACACCAGATCACTCATTCAGATGAGCTAATTAAACTGTACCCCACCACAGGGTCACTTTTAATCAACAAACACTAATAAGAATAAGGAACTCAAAAGTTCAATTATGAAATTGCAGTCAGCAGAGATTGAGCGGTTGGGTTCGGATCCATGCGGTTCGAGCCGCAGTCTAATTTGGACTCATCAACTACATCATGCAAAATCATACAGGAAGCCTTACAGAAACTGCTATATTCAGATGCTGCACTTGGGCTGTGATCCAGTCTGGTGCTTTTTATCCCAGTAGGAATATCTGTAACAATGTAACTATGTTGTGTTAAATGGACATGGTGGCACATTCAAAACATAACAAAACAGTAATGTGGGGACAGTTACAGTTAAGCTGTGGGGATACCAGAGGGCATCCTCAGGTTCATACTGGACAATTCAGGGTCCTCCTGTCAGGACATTACAAGATATATGTTTTTAACCCTCCATACTCAGCTGAGAAATACGGCCTTGTAAGTCTTATATTTTTTGAAGCTACAAGAGCAGGGCAAATTCTGAATTGTTTACTGAACACCACATCCTGGACAGCTAGTCAAGGTGGGTGAATGCGTCCAAAGTCATTAGGGCAAGTGTGTATAGGAACACCATGTTTATGTGCAGGAAGATCTGCAGCCAGGGTCACAGATCAGTTTTAGTTACCATGGCCAAAGCTGCTCGGTGTCACAACATTACATCTTCTCCACTGGGTAAATGTCAAACACATCAGTTATTAGCTTCTTTTCCCCATCCTAACTGACACATGGTAGCCCACAGGAGAAGATTATGGGCTTCCAATTGCCATGGCAACCACAAAATGTATCCTTCAGGTTGCCAACTAGTGGATCAAGAATCAGCCCACAATGGTTAAGGAAGGTCTTCTCAATGGAAGCATCAACACTACTCGTACAGCATTTGTTTATACACTGCATAAAATCAGCAACATAAGAAGGATGAGCCCAGGTGGCTGGTGCTGGGTGCTGAAGAGCCTAGTAACGCAAGGTCCAAAACCAACAGAGGAGGTTGGAGGTTGTACTCACTGACCTACTAGTTCCTCTCTGGTTCTATCTCTCTGAGGACCTTTTAACACACTGCCAGCCATCTGCATCCCCTTAGCAGTATTGCCACTACACATGGGTCCCTGGCCCTTAACCTTCTCCAGGTGCAGCGGACCACTCTATCAGGAAGAATCACAGTTCCTGCAGAACATCTTGCGCTGCCCCCCCTCCAAGCTATTTATAGCTTCATTCCCATCCCTCTGGCAACTGTGTCACAAGTACACTGGCTGGAAATGGCTGATGGGCATGCTGATAAAACTGCCAGAGCAGCTGAACGTTCCCAAACGACCTGTCAGAACAAGACCTAACACACACACAGACACACGCAGTCTCACATCATACTCTGTGCAGTAAAGGCTGAGTGCTCCTGGTCTGACATACAGTTTGCAAGACTTCAAACTTATTGAGGTATGAATTGAGTTATGGATTTATATGTATTGACACCATTAAAACAGCCATCTGGGACTGTTTCGTGCTGGCACCGCTGGTCAACAGCGGGAAGGACTGAAAGACAAAGCAGAAATAGCACAGATGCACTTTGTGTTCTGTGACAGAGCTACGAGTTGCCACTTACAGTATATTGACTCTAAAACAAAGGTAACACAGCCATCTAACTCATTCTTTCAGGGGTATATTAAGTTCACACGCTGAAAAGGAGAATATAAAAAATTCAAGAGAATATGAAGACACGGAAAATAATGGAATTTTCCACTATGATAGAAATTTGCTTTTCATCAAAGACTTTTAGTTCAAGGTATAATACTGTTTTGCTTCCAGGGTTTTAATGCTCGCATTTTATCATATCACAAGTATTAGTGTGTTGTGATGACTTACAGATACCAAATTAAAAATAAAAAAGCATCAACTTCAATTGAAGCAGAAGATTGGAGATGTTTATTTAAAATGCTACGCTTATTTCTGAGAGTCACATCCTATGCCGGTTTCCTAAACGCACGACGAAGGTCTGGCCTTAGGCACCTTACGACACAGCCCAACTCTCCCTGGAAAGCAGGCATGCAGAGAGAGAAAGAGAGGGAGAGGGAGGGCAGCAGCCCTCCTAGTTACGATTGGGTTTGTTGTGGCGGCCACATTGTCGCAGTGAGGGGTGACGTCAGCCGACAGCTATTTTAAGCCCTTTATAGTGACAGCAGGGCAGATGCAGTGTGCAGAAGTAGCCCCTTGGAGGATCTGCCTGCACCAGAGGAGAAGGCAGGACCCTCACAGGGGTCAGAGACTTGTGGGTAATGCCCAGGCTTAAATTAGCCCAGCAAACCTTGCCTCTCTGGAAGACACTGCTGTTCACAGATTCTAATGTTTGATGCATTAAGGCGAATGAGGCACACTGTACCATTGGAAGGTTGTAGGAGAGGCAGGACCTCTGGTCATGGAAGGAAAGGAATGTCACAGCACACACAAAAGTAAAATTTGATGTCTGAAAAGTGTGGTCCCTAACTGGGTTGCAGTAAGCAGCTGTGAGACAGAGGGCTGGCTCAAAATGGTCTTCTCCGAAATAAGGACTAATGTCTGTGTTGCAAATGTAGAAGTCAAACAAAATTAAAAATAAACATACACTACACTTTCCATTATTTTCAAATTCTCCCTCCTCAGGAATGGCATTTCACTCAGTTATATACTGGTCTCTAAATTCCCACGTCCTGGAACCAGGTTCACACGAGTATACAATGTTTCTGATCTATTGCCTTCAGATAATTTCTGCTATGTAATTCCTTGTCGATACATAGTCAACAGAACACCCTTTTTTGCACAATGCATGGCAAAAAGGTATGAAAAACAACCTCCACCTCAAATGGAGTGTGGGACCCGAAAATTCCACTTAATGACTGAATAAGACCTAGGTTCCAATGAAATTTATTGACACAGGGGAACGTCACTGCATGAGCAGGGAGTTACTGTCGAGTCCAAACAAACCTTAAGGGGAGTAAGGTTTTAAAATGGTACTGGTGAACATGGTGGTAAAAGCTAGTGGCAAAAAGTCCCATTTTGGCAGGACAGTACTGTTTTATGTTCGCATGGTTTTACAGACATGAGCAAACAAAACCCTGATCACGCATATGCTTGCAGGGACTTGAGCGTCACCCGTTAAGGGGAAATTTTTAAATTTGTATTGTCACCGCACTCCCCTCCTTTGTCAGATCATTCCAAGAAACAGGTTTCAGTAGAGCCTTCGGCCGCGATAACTTGAACAGCACTAACGTGCAGTGACAGGCGGCTCCTTCTCCCCAGACAGGGCCCAGTCCTCCGCAGGACTGCCCATACAAAGGAGCTTGCTTAATTCCACAACCAACACAGCCACAGGCCTGACAGAAGCGACACTGCATGACGGGAAAGAAAACCGAGCAGGTGAGCGAGCAGGTAGGTGTCAGGGTGTGTCAGGAGCTCATTCTGATATCCTGCTCTGTATCCTGGTGGTATGTAAGGAACAGACTAACCATGAGCAGCAGGAAACCAGCCTTGGTGTTGATAAACAGGGACCTCGTTCAGTGCATTTAAGTCAGAAAACAGTCCTGACCGTATGAACACAGCTCCACCTTGCATGGGAAAGAAGAACCACAGGTGTACACTTTTGGTAGTTTGGCCAGTCCTACATGAAGCACTATTTACACCGCAGAGCTTGTTGCTTTGAGGTCTGTCCCCACAACCATCTGTTCAAATGTCCAGATCATTGACCTGATGCTGTCCTGCTTTCCAGCAAACAAGTGTTAAAGACAGGGGTGAGCAAAACTGGTATAATACGAGGCTTTAGCAGAACATACTGTACACGTGCACTTTGTGTTACAAACATCTGAATAGTGATTTTTCAAATATAGCAACATTTCTAATTTTATTTTTAATGACATCTTTTTCACCTTATTGTTTTTCCAAAACTTCTTTGTTGCAAAGTGAAATTGGTCAGCAGTTTCACTACTAGGCGTTGGTAGTGCAACTCCTCAGAATAGGGGGATGGAAGGGGGAAGTGGAGAAGGGGGCTAGCTTTTCAGCATCTCTCAGATATTTCCAGACAGATTTAAAAACTTCAAAAACTTTTACAGGAATACTCACTGAATAAACAAAGGTACATATCTATTATTACACTTTTTAATGGTTTCTAACCAAAATCTAAACACCACATATTTTTTATGTGATGAATGGGTTACTTCCTCATGGCCAGGAAAATACAGTCAAGATTTTAAGGTGAAATTAAAATTTTTTTTTAACACTTTCTGCAACTCACTGCCATTCATGTATCGTGTTTTTACGTTTAGGTTTTTAAAAGCAGAGTCAACAGTTGCTTTCTGTTAATAAAAGTGAATAACATAAACTGGTGCCCTGCCTACAATGAATTGTGTCTCAAGCCTGTTGGTTCCAGTATAAGGAAACACTGCCCTAAACCTGCCCTGCTTTAAATATTGATGGACGTAGAATAAATGCATAAATAAACCTTAAAGAATTTTAGAAAAATTCCATTATATCAATGTGATTTTCAACAGATCGTAACTCATGAATTAAAAAAAAGAGACTAAATGGATTGTTTAACTTCCGTTGCGATCTACTCGGGGACTTATGTCCAACTGCGTGTTATGAATAGAGTTCTGGTCCCAACAGTGTTCAAATTGAGGTTCAAGTGTGTAAAGTATTATACAGTATATTGGTTAATACTACATCTACTAGATCATACTTGCATACTCATGCACACCCTATTTTATATAGTAAACTGTACTATTTAATGTGATTTCTCACTGCTTTGAAGCATCTGCTAAATGAATATATGTAAAAGTATAGAGTGAATATGGGAAACTTTGCTGTTATTACAGACTCAATGGGTTAATTTGAGGGTCCAAAGAGTTTTATGGAGCCGAGAGCGTAGAGACTGATGGCACAGTGTGCAGATCTATGAACATTTAGATAACATTACAGTGTTAAGGGAAAGGACCTCTTGTCTCCTGGATTCAAAACATGTGATTGTGATTCACACAATTCAACACACAGAGAAAAAGTTAAATCCATTACAACAGTGAAACAGACAAAGACAAATACTCCTCCCAGCAACAGGCTAAAGCGAGATGGAATCCAGTGGCTACCATGATGCTCTAATGAAGCTGAACCCAGGCTGTATGCTGGATTGGAACATTCACTTAAAGTCCACAACTGCAGGTGGGCTGCTTCTGACCTCGGAAGACACCGTGCATGCTGGGAAATGTCTAATTAGACCTCCAAATCAGAAGGCTACTATACATTATTCATCTGTCTTAGTTTTAAGAGCCTTTTGCATCATAGCATTTACTCTATGTATAGTGTGATAATGCGACCCATGGAAAACCTCATATCACTTGAATGAGATCAGTACAGGTCACCAACCAGGCACCTATTAAAACTTAAAGCTTGTGGCAAGAGAAGCTGCTGAAGATTTAGGTGTGAACTGCGGATGTTTAAACGGCTATCGCACCAGTATTCTCCAATTGCTGTTTTCAAAGGGAGAAAAAATAGCTAGGGGCAAATTGCGGTATTATAAATTCAGATCTCACCACAAAGTGTGTAACCCCACTGTATAATCAGATCTGGTTTGCATTGCACAAACATAATTGAGTGATTTTAATTTTTTCGCTATTCCCTGGCTTATTCCTTTTCTAATTACTGATAGTATGATTTTCAGACCCTTGCTTCCAATTCTTCTGACCCACAGTGTCACTAAATTAGAGTTTTCTGCAAGGATTTTTGAAGAACTTCATAATTCTTACAAACACAACAGCCTGAAAATGAATGTTGTATCTGAGATTTCATTTAAGACCACATACAACTTCATTACAGTGAACAGCATCATTCTGTATCCTCTATACATTTTGCATAGTTGTTTTTACTCTGGATCACAGATGTAAGTGCCAACTACAAATGTATCATCACATATGATCAATGCGAAATTGTGTATAAAGATAAATATCAAATGAAGTAGAACTCTGAAATACAAGCAACTGAAAAAACAAATACTACGCTGTACATAGTGGACTTGTTAAGCACATGACCTCTAAAAACAAACTGCTTTTGTGAATTACTGTGGGTTTTCAAAAATAAATTAGTACATGTATTATAAACAAGTAAGCATACGAAATTGCAAAACATTGTTTATACAAGCATAAAACAGTATAATGATTGAAAATGACAATTTACTATCTAACGCTATATTCTTCCTATAAGGCAATGTGTGCATATAAACTATGTTCAGAGACAAGCTCATTACAGGATTAACACTGTTTCAGCAACCAAAAACTTAAATGAATTCTTCAAATGAGACAATTTGCATTTGTGTTTTTCTCTGGAAAAAATACACTGTGTAAAGCAAAGAATTTGGTTGCTGAATTATTTTTAAAGCCGTTAATTAACACGTTCTTGACAGTTGCTCTTACTCACGCCACTTCAAAGAGCAAGGTGTTTTCTGTGTGAAAATATGACTTTCAAAGAAAATTGACATTGTTCAGTTCCTTGGGAGATACTTTTGTCCCAAATCACTTGTAGGCTACAGCTTACAGCACAAAACTCGCACGGTCGTGGCAAGGCGCTTCCTGGGATTCGAACTAGTAACCTTCCGGCTCCATTGCCATTAAAGATTTATCTGCACAGCCACGACGGTGCACACATGGCGACTGTGATAATTAGAGCCATTCTCCAGCACCGTAGCTGTAATTGGGAAATTGATGTGCTGGACCACATCGTCTCTTAATGGAAAGCCTAAATGCAGAATCCCTTCCTTGCACACAGACCAACACTAATCCACAGATCAAATGCCACAGGTTTTGCTCGGAGAAAAGGGTTTATAGGAAGGATCAGTCTTAACACAGAAAGGCATGTTGTTTTTGGTGTTAGGTGAGTGAACTAGCTATCAGCATGACGACCCGTCACCAAAGGCTGCGCTACACAAACTTGACCGTGTGCTTCAGGTGCTCCAGTCAATATGCATATGCATACAGAAACCAATTAAAAAACAAAAAAGTTGAATTACACTTGTCATTGTTGGAATCCAGAACCATAACACTATAATTGAGCATTTTTTATAACTAATATGCCTTCATATTTCACATGAGTATACTTCCATAAAACTAGCTGTTATCCTGTGCAGTGCAAGTCAAAAAGGCGCAGCGGTGAAACGGTAATGGAGTAATAACATTATACAATCACCTGCTCGTGGTTGCATTTTGTACATAAGGATTAATACTGTCAGACAGGCAGACTCTACAAACTGTGACGGACACACAAAATACACAGTGCACAGTGTGCAGCACCGTGTGTGTCATTATGATTTCTTTTTCATTTTTACACCTTCATTAGCTAATGTATAGTTGCTGGTGTACAATAATAAATTATATACCACCAAAGTTACTACCTTCTCAACTTTAATGCAGTAAGTAAGTGTGTGTGTATGGAGTGAGAAAGCATCAAGTACATATACTGTGTGTGTGTGAGGTTACTACGTCCTGCAAGTGGTGCTACTACTTTTGGTTCTCTAAGCTCTGTTAAATTTTCAAAACAGTAAGCAGCCTTTTTGGACTTTAGTGGATTGACGACACAAAAAACTCAGGGTGAGAAGTACCTGTGTGCCAAATTTCAAGTCCCTGGCTTGAAAACCAAACTTGTCCAATAAGCAACATACAAATAGACCAATTGGCAAACAGAGATTGAGCTTTATAGCTATGGACATAAAATGTGGCAGTGTCTGTTTGCGTGGCCATCACGGACATCCCGCCCCTGCACACCACCCCGGCTACCAGGAAGCCAACAGAATATTTCAGCAAAGCTGTCGACACAGGTCGCCCTAGAAAAACTGAACAACTTCTGACCTTTGACATGCAAGAGAGCCCACCGTGCAACTGTTGCCTCCCAATGGACACAGCATGATTCAGCAGAGGTGCTACACTGAAGGGACGCCGGGCGTGTAAACACAGTCGATGGCTCCACGCCAGATTCCACCTGTAGT
Source organism: Arapaima gigas (assembly GCA_900497675.1). Classification (NCBI taxonomy): domain Eukaryota; kingdom Metazoa; phylum Chordata; class Actinopteri; order Osteoglossiformes; family Osteoglossidae; genus Arapaima; species Arapaima gigas. The sequence continues at coordinate 381,852 of UFQX01000466.1, read as the reverse complement.
TTGGTACGCTGCTCACGCTGGGACTGACTCACGCTTGGCCAGGGAAGCAGAACAAAACCCCTTCTGCTCTCATCTATAATGCAGAAGGATGTCTCCAGACATTCATTTCTGACCGCTTTACATCCAGAGCAACTCCATAACAATCTTAAGCCACGATCGGCATTTCAAAATATGCAGAAATTACAAAAGGATCAGAACTCTTGGGGGTGTCAAATGTCTTTTTGCTTAGCCGAGTCTTATTATTTGGCAGTAATAGCCCAAATGTGCTCTCTGAGCTGGTCACAAAGTTACTCATGTTTAGTCATGCTTACTCATGAAGACACGCTCAAGTTTTGCAGAAATTGCAGAGAGGCCAACTCATCAGCTTTCAGATAGGAGGTGACATTTAGGAGGAAAATAGTGGTTTGTGAGGGAAAAATGTGTTTAGTTTGAAAAATGGGCTCAGAAGCACAGTAGACAGAGGAATTGACACGAGGTTTAGATTATAGTGACCTGTTTCATAATGAACTTCCTCTGACAGTTTTAACCCGACGACAAGAATATCAAGAAGTCAGCTGAGCAATAAACTAAGTTTTAGAAGAGCCATTATATCCTTCAGAGATAGAAGATAATATTGAAAGCTGAGCAGTGCAGAGGTGAAATTACGCTCTTAGTCCACGATGGCAGTATTACAAATGTTTTGCCTAAATATACACTATATTTTGTATTACTGATATGGCACTGGTAAAGTGATTTTCACTTGTAGTAATCTATTAAACACGTCTAGCTTCCTTTGTGGCTTAAATGAATGTGTTGTCATTCATATTCATGCATACTCATTTGCTATAACTCTTATAGAGAGGACTAGTTGCAGGTTTTGATCTTAATTTAAAAGTAAAATGACAAGGCAATGAAACATTTGACAAAGGAAGCTTTACAAAAACTGTAAAATAATAGCAGATATGGAGGAACATATGGCCTATGGTGAGTAAAGGCAATCATCTGATAGAGGTGATTTAAATCTGGTATTATGCATATTTTATCACATTCTTCTGTTTGTTGTTTCGTTTGGATAAATGCCTTACTGCTTTGCGTTTTTTTTTTATGTTTAAAGAACCTAGAGGCCCAGAGCAGCCGGCTGTAGACCAGATTTTTTTTTTTTTTTTTTTTTTACTGTAACTTACTATAACTCAGAGCCAGCTTTGAAGGCAGAGCCAGCTTGCAAAGACATTGCTAATCCAATAAAGGTTGCCAGTGAACAGCAACGGGAGGCGACTCCTTGCCAGTCTATCCAACACTGTGTACGAACGTTTGCTCTCCAAACCTCTGCATGACAGCAACACAAGGAAACATTAGTCATCTACATAACTGGCGGTATCTCTTATTTAGAAGATGTCCAAAAATATTTAGATATTCATCATGTGCACATACAACTGAATTAAACAGCTGGCTTAAGGGTGCTAAAGTATGATAGACCTCACCTGGTACTTTAACCAAGAATCTTTCTATTAGAATCAGTACTGATTCCTGCTACACTAAAGCAAAATACCTTGCAAACATAGTTTGTTACAGAAACTATATTGTACACACAGTACGAGTACACCCCATTGTTCAAAATTTGTTGTTTATTATGTCTTAACTCATTCCAGACTTTAGTAACATGTTTGATAGGACAAACTCATGTGAGCTACATACATACCCACATAATTCAGTATTCATGCTATTTTAAAACACTGTCTTTGCATATGGCAAATAGCTAAAGGACACAGTGTAGTACAGGGTATATTGTATAATGGCAGAAGTCTGCTTGCATATGTCAGACTTTTAGTACACACCTGGATGTGCACTGAACTGCAGCTGTCACTTTATTTGTCAGGAGAAGAGCCTTATTTGCTTACAACATTTCAAACATGTACTCATTCGGCCCAGTTTTGTTCCCTTAACCTCATCAAACAAGACAAATAATTGTTTTTTAAATTATTATTCGACCAATATAGCTTATCGTTTAACACTTAGATGGAATTTAAATGTGCTATCCATCAGGTGCAACCTTCCTACTGTTTTTCATACATACAAACATAAATACAAGCAGTGCTGGTGGTACTGTACTCTACACTTGTGTTTGATATGATACCATGCACACACAGTTAATGCTACATCCCATACTGACCACTGCTGAGGGACCCCTCACACATCTCCCTCTTTGGGCTTGTCACCTGAGCCAGGAAAAGGACACTGTTTTCTATAAGCAACCAATAGCTGAGGACTACTTATGTTTCTCGTCGTCTTTGATGAAGAGAGCATTGTGAATCTTTACATTCACTGTCGCTAAAAATTACGGCATCACAGACTAAAATAGACTTAAAAGTCACGGGTGGCCAGGAATAACAAGTAGTTACCGAATATTAGAACATATTTCTTTTTTAGTCCTTTTTAATGCCTACACAATTATACAATTCCACTCATTTTATTTCTGTTTAAGCACTTATTTGATTGAACTCATGAGGATGGCTTTGTACCATACCTGACACTCTCTTAGGGAAGAGAGAATTATCATAGTTCATATGCTATTTTATTTAAAAAAATAGGGTTTATTGCATTTAAAAAAGACATCAGCACAGTGCAGAGTGCTATNATTAAAAAACATGCACGTTTTTCACGTCCGGCCCCGTTTTCCAACACGGACCTCCTGTGCAGAGCATCACACCATCATATTCGCCCCCCAACCCCCCCCCCCCCCACCCCACCCCAGTGATCCATAACCCTGTTCAAGAAACACCAGCTGCAGCACAACTTCAGAAAGCTCAAACACACTGCTAAGGTACAGTTATACTAGGGGCCTAACAAAATTCATAATTACTATATCAAGGTCTTGCTGTACTTTCGATACATATTGGAATGTGATATTGCCTTTATAAAGTGCTCTTATAGAAACCCTTAAACACATTGCTGTAAGGTGTGAGCAGGCACAGCATGAATTTGTTGCATGCACTAACCAGAACTGCCATGAGGACAGGTCCATATACTGGCTGGACTCTCCTACAGCTTCTTGTGGTTCAAGTGACCAGGTATGCTTGAGCTGGCCATGTATGTTGTGCTTCACTATCTGGCTTTGCCACAACCCACAGGTTACTGTTAGCCCCAGCATTAAACTAGTTATCCCTTTCCTGCACTTACATTCAAACTTGTGCCACCTGGCAAAAGGCATGTTCTTTCAAAAGCACATGCCAGTAACACATGGGGAACCTTGTGAGAAGAGGTGAGAAGTCCAAATGTGACTAAAAAAAAATTATACACGTAATAGAGAGTGATTAAAATTAAGAACAGAGACTGCTAATAATAAAAAAGTACTGTTCCATTTTCTAAAGGTAATGAGTCCTTGTAAGGTTAACTCTCCTAAGTCAAAGATGTGATCACCATTAATCATAATGGTTAAAATTTGTATGTGTTGTTGAACCCCAAAAGTGGCATCCATTTATACTTATGTAACACCAAATCCAATTAAAATGGAAAAAGTTACTTTAACAGTTATCATTCATAAACATCATTACTCATTCAGTGATTCTTTAACTACTCTTTAATATTGTCTACCTGTGCTCTTTCATAGCCATTATACATCACACACTTAGCAGGATGGGCACTGAGAATTGGCTTTGAAATGCACTCATAAAGGTGTGTAGCCCAGAAGATGGTGAACACCATAAAAGTGAGACCATATTAGCAAGTAGCTGACAGGTAGGTTGCGACTCACCTACTAGCACAAACTGGTACGTGAAAGGACACTGAACTAAAACAGAGATTCAAAGTAAGTTCTTTCACTTTGCAAGGATGATTTGCATAGAAAATGACGTGAAATTGTGCATACTTCAAACATTATTACCACATGAATTCAATATTTTAGTAATAGCAAAATAAAATTTGAGAACAAGCAATCAGGATTACCTTCACAAATCATACCAATTACCTTTACATTCCACTCATAGTCAGACTAAACAGTCATAGTGCTACCAATCAGTGTCCTGGCACAAAAGATCACTGCCTGAGCATGAATATAAATCATATTCCAAAATGATTATCAAAAGAGGCTGGAAGGAGGAACCAATGTTCCAGTCCTTCCATGAATGGACAAACCAAAAAGATCACTGCAACTAAATTATCTCCTGTTCCACAGCACTGAGGTTGAAGACAGACATAGTCAGCAACGAAGCATGCCAGTAAAAGCCACTAAGGTCACAAATGAAAGACGAGCCCAAGGGTTTGAAGGCAACCTCTCACTGATGCACATTAACACTGAATTGGTTATTGCAATGACTGCATCAACCTCATCTAATAAGGTTATCCCTCTCTTTAGGATGCATTGAAAACCGGGTCCTGTTGATAAAGTGGCCAGGGTGAATTTGTATGTAGTCATAAAATCAATTATAACCAGAAAAACCAGTGTCACTGATGATACCAATAAACCATATTTCTCTATATTTAGTCATAGATTTTGGGCCTTTTTGTTATTTACAAACATCATTGGACCGACAGCTTTTCAGGATCCAAACTGATTTATTCTGTTGCCAATAGAGACAGTAAAATAAAAGCAAATTCTGCAAGTGGATAAAATGGGGTCAATTCCTAAGTCTTGGGATGGAGCTGTAGAGGAGGACAGATGAGAAGCATGTTTGAGGCTACGGGTGCAATGGGTCAATGCATGAAGCAGGTAAGGGTTACTCATCCTTTCTGCCATCCGCACACCAAAGGAACCCACATTCTCATAGGAGGCAGCCATCGTAGCGATCCATAAAATGGCAAAATGCATCTGTTGGGAAAAAAGGATAGAGGAGCACAATCCCAGCTGAGCAGAGATTAAGCCTCAAAGTGTCTCAATAGTGCACGACTTGGTAATGATGCAGCCAAGAGGTGATTTAGCCCTATCTCTGGCATACACATTGTACGATAGACAAAACTGCCAAAGATCCCGGTTCGTAACACTGTGTATACAGACATCAGAGGTCTGCTTGTTATCAACACGTAACAGCAACTGGTACCTGGCAATGCACCCGCCCTGGTCACAAACGAAAGACGGCATCTGAAAAGCAACCTGGCACTTAGATGATGGAACTGGATCAAGAGGCTGAAGCTTACCAGTTCAAGAACCATGAGGGGTCCTGCTATTGTACCCTTGAGCGAATGCTTGACCTAAACTGTTTCAGTGAATGGTGCGCATCCACAATGCACATAGGAACATGCAAGACGACTGAATGACACAGATCAATCTTAAACATAAGGGTTAAGAGAGTTGTGAGGCTTAGCAGACAAGTAATGCCAAGCTGTCTGCGTAAAATACAAGCAGTTTAGGATTAAGTGTTTTGATAATGGAAAAATGTTGATTGCCATGGTGCTTATTCTAAGATGGCAGTTAAGGGCATTAAACACAGTGTAATTCTTCTGTGTTAAATATGAAAAGCAGCACAATGTAGTCCATGGTGTCAAACAGCTCTCCCCGCCACCCCTTCAAGGGAAGCGCGTGAGACTAAAGCAGCCGTCGGCCTGCATCAACGTCTCCCGCACGGCACCGCTCACTCGCGCTTTTGTTCACGGCCAGTGGGCCCGAAATAGAACCGGGTGGGATATCTGCGGCTAATTACAGCCCATGCGCCACTCGATTGTCTTCAAATACCAGGCCGAGAGAGGAGCCCGGGCTGAACCGTGAGCTGGGTGGGGGTGGGTGGCTGGGGGACAAAGCGTCGTGTTCAGCAACAGAGAACAGTCACCTCCACCGATAACGCAACAAAAGACTTGTCATTCCATTTCATCCAGGGAGCTGTGAAGCTACCAATGCATAGCTGGCCGCAGAGGAAAGACAGGCCCCATGCTGTTGCTAGGATTGGCATCATTAGCATTTTAGCTGGTAGCAGTACTTCTGTATTATTTTTTTTATTCGGTTACGGTTGGATTGATGAAATAATCATGGAGAAACTGAAAAATGATTGCATATCACGCAAGCACAAAGTGGAAATGTGAATGTTAATGGCACAATTGTCCTTTGGCAGAATCCCCTTGCACCTTAATAGTATTTAAGCACAAGAGAATGCTGACAGTTGTTAATGTTAGCTGATAACCATTACCCTGCAAGGTGCCACGAAAAAAAAAAAATTTCCCTGTGCCCTCTTTCCCAGATGGGCTCGGAGTGGACTGTGACAAACCGTGGCAAGCTGCTTGAGGGCCATGTTAGGAGAAAGCACCACCCATCACCCATCAGCCCCACCAAAATCAGGGCCCATCTGTCACAGGTCTGAGGCTGTCTGTGTTTGCCCTGTAGGTTACAGAGGAGAAAAGTGCTTGAGATAAATCTTCTGCTGATGCATTTGTGACAGAGTGCAAATCTGTTTCTGTGCTGCTGTACAGGTTTCTGGATCAGCCCTTATAAATAGAAGGGGGAAAAAAAATCATGGCTTGTGGAATCCAAACCTGTAGATTTCTCTGCTCACTTTTTAACAGTTCTCTCAATACTGAAGTACCCTAATTGTTTCTGGTTCATTTTTACTTCCAGGACTTTGGGCTCATGCAAATGAACTCAATATTTCTTAAACAAATATACAGTGATCCGTAATGGGCAGCGAGAGAATAAACATTTTGAATTGTTTGAACTGAGTAGAGAATCGGATACAAGGAGCCCAGATCAATAAATCCTGCCGTGCAAACCAATTATTCCAACCCTGGGTGAGTGAATGTGCAGAGAGCGCAGAACAGGATAATACACTCTCATGTGGCAGACAGGTTGTTTTAATTATACCTACTAATCAATAGCTGTCATATTCAGAGACATATTTCAGCAGCGGAGGATCGATGGGCCTATCACCATCAGTTTGGGGGAAGGGAGAAGGATCCTGCTGTCCAGCTGGCTTGATCTCAGGCTGACCTAAGCACTTCACACGCTTCCTGGAGCGAGCATGACCTGTCCTGGGAGCTGGCATGTCAACATGGTGTCTGAGCACACTGTGGGAGCACCGCATCAGAAAACATTTTTTGTTGTGTTAGAGTTTAATTGTTATTAAGCCCTACAGCTGATTTAGAAAAAAAAAAAAAGTAGTTGTGACAACAGATCTGCTGGTTCATGCAGAACTACGGAGCTCTATGAAGGGCAAAGTGATGCGCCCAGTGGTACCCTAACTGGAATCAGAGCAAGGAATCAAATTACCAGATTAACTGTACCAGTAAGGACGTCAAGTGCCATTTCAGGTAACACGCCACCTTGGCAAAGAACCCTTGTTAGATTGATGATTAGAATTTCTAATACACTCAGTCTTGATGCACATTTAAATTTAGAATCAATTTACAGAAGTGTGCCAATTGAGTCAAAGGTTGCACAACAAAATGATGCATGAGGTTTTTTTTTTTGCTTACAACAGGAAACACATTAAGCAAAATGCATGTAAAAAACATCTATTGCAGTACTGTAGATCTTCTAAAGCTGTATGAATGCTGCATTTAAAAATGTATAAAGAAAATTCTAGCAAGATCCATTTTGATCAGAGGGGATGCAATAAATAAATCTTGCATAGCTTAATAAAAAAGAACAAAACTGTTACTTTACTAATATAGACATTGTATACTTTATAATGGCATAGATGACTGGAGGGATAGAGCCATGACCTTGCAAACCCAGCTTCTGCTGCAAACATGGCACTGAATTACCCCTGATGTATAAACCAGTTAACAATTTAAATTATTTCAGTATTGTACAAGGGTGGCACAGTGGGTCAGTGAATACTGCTGTTGCCTCAGAGCACCTGGGCTGGTTGGGTGAATACAAATCCTTCTCAGTCATGTGTGGAGTTTACATGTTCTCCCCTTGTTTCTGTGAGTTTTCTCCCACAGTAAAAAGAGATGCAATTCAGGTTAACTGGCCACTTTAAATTGCCCATAGTATGTGTATGTGAGAGTGACTGCATCCCATGCAAGGGCTGTTTCCCAGCCTAGTGCCCTCTGCTTCCAGGACAGGCTCTGCAACCCTCCTTAGGATAAGCAGTTAATGAAAATAGACGGATGGACGGATAGTATTGTACACCTGAAAATGTACAGTGGGAGTAAAACTGATCTCACACGACAGCTTTATTTAATCTGACAAAGACCAATTAATTCAATTTAAATATTTAAGCGGACAGAACCTGCTGGCTGCAGCTGCGTTTTTAAATAAAAGGAAATGCTAAGAGATTGAATGCTTTTCAATACTAAAAATTTTCATTGTTTTTTTATTTGCGTTTTTAACAATTAAAAGTGATTATGGCCCATCACATTTTTTTTTTTTTTTTTTTTAACACAAGCAAGTCCAAATCAAAAATGTTGCAAGTTTGGCTATAAAACAGCAAGTTGTGGATACTTTCTACATGTACTTTACTAAACAAAGGTACCAGTTAAATGAAAAAAATTAGTAAAACTGGACAAAAATGCAGATGTATATATCTATGTCAAACATAGTACAAAATTTCCTTTCATTCTGCCTTGAGGGGGGTGGGGAGGGGGTCTGGAGACAGCCTCGGGGGAGTCTAGTGTGTGACATCATCCCCTTGACATGGGGTGAGGGGTTCATCCAGGAACTGGCAGCTGGACACAGACACTAACTGAGGGAAGCAAGTTGTCTCAGGATGGCCCACGACAAAGAGCACGGAGGGCATCTGGGGAGAATTTAGCCTGAGCTTGGAAGAAGAACCTGACAGCCAGTTGAAGGGACATTTGATGGGGGTTTAGGGACTGCACTGCCACTACAATCCTCTAAAGAGTTCCATAAAATGTCTCTCTTTCCTCTAAGTTGGGATTGTGTGTGATGAGACCTTGGCAAACACAAATTGTCTGTTTGCCGTGACAGCAGACTTGGGGAACAACACACAGTACCTGCTGACACAACTCTGTGTCACTTTTAGACAGATGAGGGGGTATTCATTTGTGTTTTCTGCAAAATGTGCTGAAATTGCAATTACAAATTAATTTTTTTAGCAAAGCTGTCACAGCAGGAGGACAAAGTCCCTGAGGCAATGATCTGTATAACTCCTGCATTAAATGATTCATACGTATTCGGCCTTCCTTGGTCTCTGGGCTGCTGCACTTCTATGTCCTGCCAGTGCTTTCGGTTTCCTCGTGGGGAGCAACATCTTGGCATGAAATCTCAAAGGTACCCATTATGCATGTAGCCTGATGCACCCCACAAACGTGTATATACTCTCTGGAGTGGGTTACACCCCACCATGTTGACATGTATTGGTCCTCCATGAAGAAGCCACAGCATGAGCTCATGTTGTAATATATTCTGTTTCAACCATCGCTGGATATTTTCCTCTGTGGTTTTTTTCCACCTCCTTGCAATATGTAGCTTCTCATTGGTCAAAGAAGTTCATTTTAAAGAAAAGGTACGAGCACATTCACCAAAGTGAGCATTAATGGACACGGCCCAAAACTGACACGGTCATAATAGTGTGCCGCCATGCACTGTGTACGATGTTAACTGGGCAAAGACTGCACTTTCAAAAACAAATCTCATATACAGGAACCACTTTTAGAAGCATTCCAGAGGAAAAAAAAACATTATATACCAAACAAGATCATATGAGAAGCTGAAGACCAATAGAATCTCAAGTAACCAGAAAGAAGTCTTTGATGTTCACATTGCACCTACAGAACAAAGTGAACTGGGAAACATAGGGGTCCACGGGAAGACAGCAGATCGAAACGTGTATCATCTGTGGCACAAACTTAAAACATGTAGATGCCTCAACGAGGTTTTCACAAGGCAGCATTCAGTTGAATCCTTAAAATACTTTTTATTCTTGAAATGTTTCTCTCTCTCAAAGAAGCAGACAAGGTGTGGTGTGATGTGATGCAATGCGGATATGTAAAAACAAAACCAAAAAAAAAAAAAAAACATTAAACCGCAAGAACAGACCACAACACCCAGGACGGAGTGCTGGACGTCTCCACCGTTGAAGCAAGAAGCACGTTCACATATGCGCTGCACTGAGCTGTTTCACTCAAACCTTACTGTAGCAAGTCAGGATGGGAAGATGCCTCAGACCAACTCTAAACAACCCCATGACTTCAGAAGAAACAAAAAAAAGGGAAGAAGAGGTAAATGCAGTAAAATGTGGAATTCCTGCTAGGAGTGGGGCTTATTAAACTTGGGTTCAAGACTGACTGACATCATCTTGTTCCACTACTAACAGCTGGGATTTAAACCACGTGTCATAGTAAAAGATATAAACACAAACTAAAAAAATACAAATAAATACAAAACCAGAACTATGGGGGATATTTCCTTTAAAAATTAAATCCAGGGTTCAATTCCCATTTTTATGATTCTTGCCCATGGTTTCCACAGTGAGGCACTGACAGCGCTGATAAATATTTGTAGTATTACAGATGTCATTTTTACTTCTTAATATTAAAACCTTGCAGATACTAAAAATATCAGTAGGATATATATAATATTTCTTTTGTTTCATTTAGAAATTTAATTTGCCGTTTAAGAAGGAAAAGCTACCAATTGCAAGGGGGAAAGCCCACAAACAGACTAATGCTGTTATGTGGCTCAATACTAAAGCCATAATTTGTCTGAATTTGCTCAAATGATAATGAAACAATGATATAATGTTCATAATGCATACTGGTAAGACTGGTTTCTGTTGCATAGTGAGACCAGTTAGAGCACAGACTGGTTACTGGCTCAGCCAACATTACAAACATTGCCTTTTATTTGAAAATGATGATCCTTTAAAACTCTTTGACAAATATAAACAGATAAAATACCAAATATCTATTGAGTTAGATTTTTTTAATCCACCCAATTTATTTTGAAACGTTATACAGCATGAAGTAAGATCTTAAACTCTTACACATTTAACTCTAAACCTGAAGTCCTGTTGGCCTGTGCCCCATATAAATTTAGCAACGTAAATATTTCCTAACACTGATCAATAAAGAGAAAAGGAAAAAAAATAACTAACTGCAGTGAAAGAGTATTCAGGTAAAATGACATTCACTGGTTATGCAGGACTTGGATTCTATCTGAAGACTTGATCTCCACTGTTGTGTTGACTTTGGTTTCTTCATACTGGAAAGGCATTGCACATATAAGAAATATTAAGATTTCGCATTGTCTCACTTGCTTATGCCCTCTCCAGCACTCTGCTTCGTCTAGGCTACCACTGTGAGGAGGTGGCAGCATCCTTGCCTCCACCACCTCTCCTGCCTCACCAAGTCTGCCTGCTCAGCGTATGAGGAAGCTTTCAATCACGCTTACGGGAGTGACAGTCAAAGTGGGAAGGGGGCAGCGAGTGACTCGTTCATGCGTTTCTGCCTAGGAAGTACAGGGTTCCAGGATGGAAGCCACTATGACGACAGGATTGACAAATCAGCTGACGGATCTAACAGCGAGGTTCCCTGGGCTCTGCTGTGATGGCCGTCAATCACCTGGCCAGGCAGCAATCGGCTCCTGTGTGGAGCCAGGGTTGATTTACGTAGCGGCCTGGTTCATGGCTGGGGCTCGCTGCCTTCCTCCACCTGCTGGCCTCAGGGCCTGTTTGTCACATCATTCTAGAATGACTCCATCTCAGTCTGAGCAATGGTGAGAGAGATGGGCTTGGACAGGCACCCACCATGTCAAGACCATGGGAGGAAATGGCATGAAAATAAAACTGTACCTACAGAGGGGGAACATTAAAATGTGCATATTTTAACCCACTGAAGAATTTGAAACTTTAATTTCTGTAGGATATTCATTATCAGAAAACTTTTTCCTTGGTTGAAACAAACAAAATGTCAGCATGTTCTACTACACAGATATCTACACTTTGTGTGGCACAAGGCAAAGCTCCCATATATCTGCAGTTCCTAAATGGTAATGGCAATTCCCAGACTTCATCAGAACTCAAAAATTCCCAATTAACATGAAACACCAAATCCCTGGTGAATTATCACATTGTATACTAATATGCAGGTGTTGTACCTTGGCATACTTGCAATTAGAGACCAGAGAGAAGGTTGGTAGAGTAGTTTAAGTGAACAGCAAGCTTGGAATTCCTTCCATGGACAGTGAGAGAATAAAAAATTCGGAACGATAATACTTAAGAAATTAACTGTTGGTTTAAATTAACTGTTAGTTAGTTTGTCAGTGATTTCCCCCCAAAGCAACTTACAATTCTTATCCATTTATTAAAGTAGGTATTTTCCTGTAGTAATTACGGCCTTGCTGAAGGGTACAACCAGCAGGGTTACACAAATAGATAAACTCTCAACCTTGAGGTCAGAACCCTTGTCCTTAACTGCTACACTAATCTGCAGCCCCTATAATAACTACTGCTAGATGTTTAGCCTAAACAGCTACAGTAAGTGCAGCTATGTAAATGTTTCCATATTTAATTCCATATTTAAGGGGGCACCTGCAGCGTACTGTAAAGCATTTCCGGATGGTTTTGTGTTCAGTAGTTCAGCTCTGTCAGCTCAGCAGTCTCCCAAGGGGTTTCACTGGCTTCTTGAAGGCACCACGTGTGCAAAGCCATCCCCCAGTAGGAATAGGGAATCGGGAATCCATGGGGTTGCATCCGCAGTGACCAGCCATCTGTCTACGCAGGAAGTGTGTGGGCGCATCCAAAGGAATCAGTTTATTAAATTACCGCATGTCTTTTTTGCAGTCTTCACCCACCCATTTCAGTCATGTCCAAGCAATACTGTTTTCAACTCACAGTTGAACCAGCTTTCATCAACAAAGTCAGTTCAAGACCTCAGAAAGACATCAGAAGTCACAACACACCACTCTTCCAAACTCTCATTATTATCATGATCTAGGTGCAGTCTTCCCTCGATAATTGTGGGGGTTAGGGGCGCAAGACCCCTGTGAATGCGGAAAACCACGAATAACTCTAGGCTCCCCCAACCCTTTACTGTATAATAAATTTCTCTATGTATGTATGGTAGTAAATGATAAAAAAGATTTATAATACATATATGTTTATGCATTTATGACTTAATAATTTTTTAAAAAGTTTTCTTTACATACGCGCATTGTCTGCGTTTTTTCACAGTACGCCACAAATCTCCCTAAAATTCCCATTTAATTATCAATGGCAAACCCGTGAATAACCGAATCTGCGAATATCGAGGGACGGCTGTAATTCCAATGCTTTTACCCTGCTTTATAGCTGTACATTCTCAAGCCCATATATGTAGATATCCATCCCTCCCTCCAACATCAGTAAGCACTGAACCCTGGTCAACCATTTATGTATACAGCAGGAGTAAATCTACAGCTAAGAACCAATAGGAGTTGACTTATCCATCCCCCACAGGTAGCTGCTAGTGTAATCAATGGCTTCGGTGGGTTTTTTTGTTACTGTGATCACACAGTCCAGGCTGACTAAATAGATATTGATGATAATTGAATAAGCAGGTGCTGCACCAAGGTGGACAAACACTTCTGCTGTGAAAGGTAAAATGAGACAGCACATCATCATTTCCTTGTGGAGAAAAAGGTCCCTTTTTTTCCTTCACTCGACTGTGCAGGGGTCACACCAAAGGACCAGAAGCCAGCAAGGCCATTGGCTCCATGTTAAACCACATGGAAACGCTCAACACAAGGTTTTCTACTTTGCTTTTAATTAAAATATCAGCATGCAAGCGGTATCTGATGATGTGATTTGCATACAGCCAGACGGGGGGATTCGCCTCACCACCTGTCCTGGGTGTTTCTACCCTTTTTACCTGAAATCAAAAGGACACCATGGACTGAGGGGGTATGCTGAACTGCAGGAGGCAGCAAGTGGGAGTGCTGAACAAAGATACAGCCAGAAAGTCTTTGTATGGAAGGCACCGGCATTTTGTCAAAGTCAAAGTCACTGTTCAACATCGTTGCTCTGGCAATTAGGTGAGATCTGAATCCAGTGAGAAGTGGCTCAAATTCTGCCAGCAGCTCAGCCCTTTCCTTAATAGCAACACTGTTAGTGTTAAAGGTCTCATCAGGAGCAGGCAACATACAGGAGGTGGTGTGACTCAAGGCTAGGAAGCCCTATTTCTAGACAGGTACACTTTCCTCACAATATGGGAAACAAGGACATGCACGGCCAATCTCTACTCACCAAACAAAAGTGGCAAAAACATACTCTCATGACAACTGAAAAAAAGAAATAAGCATCGGTACAAAAGTCAAAATTTAAAAATTAGAGCTAGGAAAGGCCAAGTCTCAGTGTACTAAGGACTGAAAGTTGATGGCTCATGCAGTGACTAATTTAATATATGTTTTTTCATTCTGCATAAGACTTTCTGCAGAAACCCAACCTTGGTGACCTTTAAAAAAAGAAACTATTAGGCTCCGTATTTCATAACCAATTTGTTTCTGATCCGTCTAGTCCTTGATTGTCCAAATGAGCCCTTCAGTAACATTTAGTGTCCCTGCATCTCAGAAATGCTCCACTTCCATCCACCTCGCAGTCTATGCACTCAACTAGGGATTCTGTTGCTGGGCCCCTTATTTTTCTTCACCTCTCCTGCTTCCGGTAACTCGTGTCTCATCGGTTCTTATGTCACTTGTACCAGTGCTATGCAGGCAAAACACAACTCTCTTTTTCTTTTCAGATATATGCTTGCACACTGCAGTATGTCTCTGAAATTTCTGCATGGATGACCCATCACTATCTATAATTCAATCTAAGACTGAGATCTTCCATTTCCCTGCTGGTCCATCTACCTGTCATAAACTCTCTATCAAACTGGAAAACTTGCTAATCTCATTCACTTTGTCAGTTAAAAACCTGGGAGTATCAACTAACTCAAGTCTCTCTTTCTCCTAGCACACGGAGGCCATGACCTGATCTTGCAGAGTCCTCCTCTACAATACTGACAGGATCTGCCGATACCAAAAAAAAATACCCTACTCACTTCCTGCTCCAGGCCAGGGTGGTATTCTGGCTGAACTACTGCAATTCCTGCCTGGTCTTCCAGCCTCTGCCATCAAGCATCTCAATTTTTCTTCAGGTCTCCCAACAGTTTCATAAATTGGTCCAGCACCATCTGCTATAATTATCTATGCATTTACTATTTAAGTACTATGTCTATAGGTAGCTACTTGAGTGGTGGATCCCAGCAAAGGAGCAAGCTGTGCTTCAACAGTTATGTGTCTGTATCTAAAGCTTCTGGTCTCTTCTTGAATTCAATTCTCAATATACCAAGATGTATGCTATTTTGGAAGAAAGAGTCTGGTAAATGAATAAATGTAAATGTGTCAGGACAGATAAGCAGACTGCAGAAAGCACACAGAAAATACAGTACATGTAAATGGATACAATTCAATATCAGATTATTTCCGAGTAGTGACTGTTCTTATTTAAAAAGTCTATCATTCTTGGTACCTACTGAAGCAGATTATGTGATATACTATGAACAACATCCTTGAATTAGTCACTAAGAAAAAAGTAAAACTAAGAATTTTATGACATACAAACACCAGAATACAAACAGGTCACAACTGGAAATCTCATATTATACAGTATATTTTATTAACTACAGGTGGTAAACCAAAAACTGTGCAGTTATTTGTTCAATAATAACGCTAAGCTGCCAAACATAATCACAGCATTTTCTATGAAATATCACCCAGCCATAAAAGTATCATGCATTCCAAAAATTTTCCCATCTTCCTTTTCCATCTATATATTAATAATAGGCACGTATCCATGAGCTACTTAGCTAATGGAGAATAGCCTGTCATGAAGCCAAACAGGGGAAGTTTTCTGCATTCCCTGAAGGTGGATGGCAGGTTGGCTATTTACAGCTATGTCTTTATGGCTATTATTTTTTCACTGAACCATAAACGTGATACACACCTCCAAATACATACACACAGTTCTGGTCAACGTTATTGCACCCTAGCATTTTAGATACATCGTGTACAGTAACTCCTGAAAAAAGTGAGTACTGAAACAGTTTTGGTCTTTATACGCTCATCTATTTAATATAGAGCAGCACTAAATACAACAACAATAATTAAAAAAGGTCATGTGTGGATCATCTCCAGACACCTTGGCATCGCTGTATCCACAGTTCATAATGTTATTAAGAAGTTTGCTGCTCATGGAATTGCCAAGAACCTCCACGGAGGTGGTGGAAAGAGGAAAACTGATCAAAGAAGTCTTCGTAGGTTGGTTCAAACTGTTGAAAAAAAAACCCCACATAAAGCATCCAAAGAGCTTAAAGTTGACCTGAAGCAATTTGGAGAGATGGTTTCAACTCTTACCATATACTCCACAACAGACCAAGAAGGGCTTTATGGGCGAAGGACCCCACTATTCAAAGACAAACATAAAAAGGCAGAACTAATCTTTCCCCAAACCTGCTTAGAGAAACCAGCATACTTCTAGGAAAATGTTCTGTGGACTGACTAGCAATTTCTTTGTAGGCAATGAAATGAAGCTTATAAGAAAAGGACAACCTGATTTACAGTTAAATATGGTGGAGATTCCTTAAAGTTGTGGGGCTCTGCTGCCTCAGGTACCTGAAGCTTGAACATAATAAGAGATTGATGAAACTAGAGGACTACCAAGGCATTTTAGCAATATGGCAGCAAAATGGCAAAATATAGTACCCAGTGTCAGGAAACTTGTGAGACAATGACCCAAACACACAATAAAAAGCACAAAAAAATATTAAAAAGGAAAAAAATGGAGTGTTATACTGGTCAGCAACCAGTCCTGATCTCAAGGAATTCTATAAACATTCAAGAACTAGACCAAACTGCAACTGAGAAACTAACAGCAGAAAGGTACAAGAAGCTTATTACTGTTGACAAGAAATGCTTAGGGTCTGCCATCATTACCAAGGGGTGTGCAACCAAGGATTAGGGAACGTGCCTTTAATACTGTCCAGGACATCTTTTTTTGTCAAAAGTTGGTAAATTTCCAACTATTTCTGAAGACACATGATATACCTAAAATGCAAGGGTGCCAATAATGTTGACCAAAAATATATAATTGGGCCACACTTGGACAAACAATTAATATTTCTATAATGCTTTA
This sequence comes from Arapaima gigas, assembly GCA_900497675.1. Classification (NCBI taxonomy): domain Eukaryota; kingdom Metazoa; phylum Chordata; class Actinopteri; order Osteoglossiformes; family Osteoglossidae; genus Arapaima; species Arapaima gigas. The sequence goes on along the minus strand of UFQX01000466.1, from coordinate 364,834 downwards.
GGGCTTTGGCCAAATGATAGAACACAGACTATGCCTTCAGGAGTGGAGCACCAGCTCCCTCTCTGACTCTAGACTTGTCTGTTTTTTTATGGCAGAGAAACATACCTCAAGGTACTCTGCTACTTCAACAAATATTTGTCACAGATAATTAGTCACAACGTCAATAACCTTTTGAAAAACAATGTGTGAAGAAGCAGTGAAATATGCCTTTGTCTAAGCTAACATTTACGCTGGTTTTTTTTTAATTGTTATTATTACTTAGTCTGAAAATAGCAGATACAGAACAATACATTTCCTACAACTGATAAGAGCAGCTTACAATGGTTTTAACAGGAAACGTAGAAGAAAGCCAAGATGAACCCAGATGAAGCAATGTTATCCTGGGAGTTTTTCATGATTACCCAGTAGCCACAGTTTTGTTCTGATGCCTCATCACTATCTTTACCAACTCTGTAATCCTTGGTATGGTTTAACAGTGCCCCAAACAAGGTTGTTGCATTTACAGGCTATACCTCAAGTAAATACCCTCCATCTTGCTAGGCTTATGTGGTGAAAGGCTAACAAGCAATGCTGTACCTTAACAGGCTGTTATAATCATAGCAGCCCAATAAAGGGGTGATACAGAGATAGTGCAGCAGGTATTTTACTTAATGGTTGAGTAATTATGCTTATTTGTTTTCTATGAATGGCTCTGTCTATGTTTAAGTGACAAAAATTAACAGTGGTTCTTGCTTTCGTCATTTGAATATCAGCTCCGTGCTTCTGCTGTGCCATCAATCATTATACAACTCTTCAACGAGTGGGATGTTCAGATGTCAAAGTCAGCCAAAGTTCTATGGAATTTCAAGTGACAAAAACTTCTCAGATGAAGACTGACAGGCAGCAAGATGGAAAGCCTCATAGTAAATAGAGTCTTCAAGCGTCTCTTGTAAAAAACAATGCAAGAAGGATACAGTGGTAAATTGCTTTGCACTGCCAGTCAATGCCAGACCTTGGTCACTGTACAGTGGGGGGGGGGGGGGGGGAGACAAACTAACTCTATAGCCTGAAAAGAGTTCTCTAAACAGCATAAAGATAAGAAAAACACTTATTTGTAATAAAACAATGTCATATTTTACTAATTTACATTAATTATCACCATCTTACTCCTATTTATGTATGACTTGGCATTCTGTCTTTCTCTGTTGTGTTAATGAAAGTATGATTAAAAACTTTTCGATGTCTTGTAGAGAAGCTTGGCTTACGACTGTAGTTATGTGTGATTACACTAAAATATAATCATTTTTAGAGTCATAATCATCACCCAGTGTATTATGAGGATGCTAAACAAGTGACAGTGATACAGAGAAAGTACATAGAACTGTGTTTAGTGTATGGACAGAGCAAAATCTGACAAACATTTTTTTAAAAATTATTATTTTTTTAAATTAATTCAAATGGAACAGAAAAACTGCAAAGCTATATATAAAAAAAATTAAATGAATCATCGTTTGGTAGGCCTCAAATAAATACAATTATAGGAAATGCCATATAGAAGCACAAAGAAAGGCAATTAAAAGTAATTAACATTCTCTAAAATAAGACACCAAAACACATCGACCGATATTCTGTTCTACTTTTTCGGACACGTGTGACGAAGTCAGTGGTTCAGAATGAAGTGGGAATGCATGCGTTCCCAGACAGTGAATTGTGGTTTCACAAAAAATAACTTTTTGTTTAGCAAAAAATAACATGCTGAAATTCAAGGAGACATGGCTGAGACATTTTCCTTTATTGAGATATAAATACAGCTGATTATTGTAGAGGGTAATGTGTCCACTGGAAAAGGATAGGGCCATCAAGTCTCATGAGTTGCTATGGCAATGCATGATGACCAATGATCACAGGGGAGCCAGAGAAATATGGTATAGTTAAAGAGGCTATTCTGTTTAATGGATACAGTAGTTTTTTCCAATTCATGATGGTTAAAAGAACAGGAATTTCCGTTAACATTAAAAAAAGAATCACAAAGTTTATGTAACAAAAAAAGAACGATATTTACGTGCAACACAATCCACTATGGATTTGCACATTCTATGGAATTCACGCACCTGCCTCCTCTGAGAAACGCGATTTATTGTTGGAATGAATATCACGCTTTCACATCTGTAATGAACGTGTGGACTTTACAAGGGTATATTCAGTAAAGGAGCCTCTTTAACCTGTTAAACTACTGGTTTTACCAGGATTACATAATTCATCATGTCTGTTTGGGTAAAATGCATGTATACACTATCTGAGTACATTGATTACAGGTAACATCACAGTAAAATAACTGTATACCACAAAATTAAGACGTCAGTATCAGGTAAAAGGCATCAGTGTAAGAACAGGCAGATAAATGTTGATACAAATACCTTTTTGCTGTCGATAACACTGCCTGTAAGGAGTGATAAAATTCTTATATCAGATTATAGACAATGAAATTACTACTGTTATGTGAAACTGGAGGTATTAAAAACAGGTTGCTAATGGGTTTCTGCTGCAGCGGTTACAATCATGCGTTATCCCAAATGTTTGTTTTCTTTGGCATTTCGGAATCCAAGCTGAACTCTTGTGATTATTTAGCTAATTATTTACAGTGCTTCAGAAAATCCTTAATCCTGCAACTAAATAACCAGCTAAATTACTCTGTTGATTTCAAACATAGTCATCAAACAATAACATCCTGGCCTTTTAGTGTGCAGCTACAAAAACTGCAGCATTATTGCAACGCTGCCATATTCTTTGCCAAAAGAGGAGCGCATGCTTAAGGTGTGACTGCCTGGTTCCTAGCTGAATCAAATTCCATTTGCCGCATCATTAAATACCGAATATGACTGTGTATTCAGGTTTATGTTAATGAGTGAACAGTGTTTGATAATTATTGTTTTCCCTAGAAAGGTAACAGCCAGTTGGGACTCTGTTTGCCTTTCACATGCAGTAGAAAGTCCATATAAAAATGTCAGGTACTTTAGGTGCAGTAAAGAGCATGCAGACAGGAAGGGAGCTCCATCATGAACACAGCTGTTACACCCCCCCCCCCCCCCTGCAACTGAGACATTTTATTCAACAGCAAACTAGTTACATATGACCACCAATATGGAAAAGTTTCTATATTAGGAAGAGGATAAATTTTCTTAAAAAACTGCAGTGCTGCAGAACTGTATTGAGCACGTGGACTGGAACATTTTCAAAGCTGCTACTACATACGGGCATCACCTGGATATAAAAAAGTACACAGAACTACTTTGTAGTTCATCTGTCACTCGCTATTTCAGTGTGTGGATGATGTTGTGACCACTAAGACTGCAACTGTATAACCCAACCACCTGCTGAATGACTTCTATGCCAGGTTTGAGGCCCTCAACACTACCCTGACCACTAAAGCAGCACTTCTCCCCTGGAGACCAGGTACTGTCTGAGTCCCTAGCTGACACAAGGAGCACTCTGGCAAGATTTAACACACGGGAGCTCCTGGTCCAGACAGTATTTCCAGCTAAAGGAGTGCTCTTGCAAACTGGCTGAGGTCTCGATCGACACCTTTAACAGCTCCTGGGCTCAGGCTCTTGTCCCCAAGTGCTATAAGTCCACCATTATCAACCCCGAGCACAAGAAACAACCTGTATCCTGCCTCAATGACTCAATAACTACCCATTGCACTCACCCTGATCACAGGATCTGGGCTTGACCTATATGGAGGACATGGGGGATAAAGACATGTCAAAATGCTGTTCATTGACTTCAGTTCAACATTCAACACCATTGTACCCCAGCAACTGGTCAATAAGCTATTATCATTGGGTCTGAACACCCTCTGTGCAACTGGATCATGGACTTCTTAACCAATACACCAAAGGGCTGTGAGGATACATAGTAAAAACTCCCACATCATCAATCTGAAAACTGGTGCACTACAGGATGTTTACTCAAACCACTGCTGTTTACCCTCCTAACCCACAACCATATTGCCTAATACAGCAGCCGCATCATCAAAGATGCTAACTACACCAAACTTGTGGGCCCCATCTCCAACAGCGGTATGTCAGCCTACGGAGGGGAAGTGGACAGGTGCAAAAGGACAACAAACTGCCTCTAAACATGAACAAGCTGAAGAAGATGATTGTTGACTTTAGAAGGATTAAATTCTGTTCACACATCCCTATGTATTCGTGGTTCAGCAGTGGAGATGGCACCCCGTTTAAAGTTCCTGAGAGTGCACATGATCAAGGACCTCTCCTGGACAAATAACACAACCCATTTGGTGAAAAAAGCACAATAGCATCTCTACTTACAGAATAAACTAAAAAGATTTGGACTTCCAGCTCTCAACCAAATTTTACAGTTTTGTTATAGAGAGGATCCTGACCTCCTGTATCTGGTATGGAAACTGCACTACCTCGGACTGAGAAGCTCTGCAGCAGGTAGTGAAGACTGCCCAGTGCATCACCAGTACTTCACTACTTGCCATCCAGTACCCTCTCACTTTCTCCACCATTTCTTTTCACCACTGCTGTCTAGAAGACACAAAAGACACAATCACAGCCTGCACCACCAGGCTCAGGAAGACTCCCCCCCCCCTTCTCCCTCACAGGCAGTCAGGCCGCTGAATTCTGGACAGTACAGGGACTGATCCCCCCCCACTATCATTACCACCACCACTACTGTCTGTTTGCACTATAAAGTGTGCAATGTTGCAGCTATTTACTGTAAATACCATTTTTTATTTAATCTAGTTCCCTTTTTATCTTCATTTTGTTAGATATTTATTTTAACTATCCTACCAACTACCTCATTTTGCTTGTCTTGTACCTTGTTGTCGATACTGTGCACCATGATCCAAGAACTACGTTTTGTTCTCTCATACATCTGTACAAGACAGAACGATAATAAAGTCGAACCTTTAAAATGATATCTTTTACCATTGAAAGTAACAGTAATTATATATTCAAGTCACGACAGTTCGCTTTACAAAGGATTTTTTAGAAACACATTACATTTTAAAGGTGGGGTAAAGGCTGCACTTTATATAGCAAATTCCCACCTGTTTGTTTCGGTATTGTACAGCACGTGCCATTTCAAAGAGCAGTACCAGGAAGCTTAAAGAATCATTTTCCACTCCCGAATGAAAGTCTGCACAGGCAGCACCACATGCCACCAGGAGGAAGCACAAAGACATAGGCTGAAATGGAAGAGCATGGGAAAGTGGGAATACCAACAAGCAACCTGTGTGCAGCATGGGCAGGCATCTAATTTCTGCTGCACCACTTGAGCATGGTGCATCTTCCACAAATGAAGCTTCTTCCTTGGTTATGCAAGACCAGAATCTTGGTAAAGAACACATCATGAGGTTTACTGTACATCACGCAATTAGCAACACATTTCATTTCTAATAACCATCAGCAGATAAGATGCAGACTGTGTATGCTTAAATTAAAGTTACTGAAGTGTTACAACCAGGGCTACCATACTGTTGGCAGTATTGCTACAATTATTATAATCAATTTCCAACAAATTGCACTTACAATCTAATGAGCTCGCTTATGCAATAATGGCTAATGAAACTGTCTGGCAGAGAGACTGCTATCACTGGGTACATAAGAAGATTACCATCTAGAAAGTTTCTCCTTCATTAACCTTGGTGCAATATTCTTGAGGAGAGAAGGAATTCTAAGCAAATGAAAAGAAGCAAAGCCTTTGATAACTCAGCCAGCAATCTGGAGCACTGCAACAACAGTACAACGGCGGAGACCTAGCGGACAAGGTCTCCTCAGGGTCATGATCTGAACATCAAAAACACACCTCTGGCCCTGCTCTCACCTCTGGCACCTCCAAAACATGCAGATTGCCTCTAGGTGCGGTGGGAACGTGAAGAAACTGCAGCACTTGAACTTTAGACATTTCCAGCTTGGTTTCCTACTCATTTCAGTTGGAGAAATACCAACTGAACCTGAAACAGAGCTGCCTATCCCAGTTTTAGAAAGGCTTGTTTTCGGCACAGACAGATCTGATGGATGAGGCCCAACTCATCAACAGGCACCTCTGCTCCTTCTTCAGAGTGAAGACAGTGGGAGATGGCCTCAGTACAGAGCAAGCCAAACCCTTTGCTTCAGCCCTGTACTGTCGGGCACATCTAGGATGCTGCCCTCACATCATCAGTCTCACTCCTGTCTGGAATGAGCTGCCCGCAGAGCCATAGTTCTTCATTTGAGCAGACCCAGGCAGAACTCAACACTTCTGAGACAGGTCCTATTTGAAGCTTCAATGTATCAATAAAGAACGCGGATGAGGAGCTAAACCACACAGGACAGCTCACTTCAAAACAAAGTACAGTTTGTCTGCGGAGTGAGGATATTCAATTTATCACTGACAGGACTGCCTTCAGCCCTGAACACCCCCAATTTTATTTTACTTTCTCTTCTTTTTGTAACTACTGTCTGCAGTAATGTCAGACATGCAGAGATGTGGACATTGAGCAGAAATCTAAATCAGTTATCATTGAAACACAATGGCACTCAAAGCCCATCCATTTCAAGGCAAATGTGACATAACCATTATTAACCAGGGGAAACCTTAAGCTTACCGTGTTACAGTAAACATTTTTTTTTAATTCCAATTAAAGCAACACACAGCAAGTTAACAAAATCACTAAAAAACACACCCTACCCTGTTGATCATTAAACATTTTATGTTTCCAGAACTCAGTTTTTGGCTAAAATCACCAAAATGCAACAATTTTAAATGCTTCATTGAGTACTTTTTCATCTAAATCATCAAAGCAAATAAACATTGTCTAGTGAAGAGAGACCTAAAAACAGGAGGAAAGCAGAGTAACTATACCAAAAAAAAAAAAAAAAAAACAATCAATGAAAATATAATAGAAAATGCTATACTGTTAGCTATTCATTTTGAAAAGCTCACAGGAGGTTTGTTTTCAGCCAAGTAGAAGTGGGTAAGACTTTGAATTACCGATGTACCAGACAGTAAGAAGTACATAAACTTTTAAGTTAAACAGAAAACACGAGACATGTGGCTGATTAACTTTGACGGATATCCTTAATCGCATTCATGCTCTTATGAAGCTTACAGGACCACTGATGTATCAACACATCCAACCTTTGTGATGATTATTTCTGTCCACCGGGAAACTGCTTGGATGTGGCATGCAGCAAAGGAGCGGATAACACTGGCAGCAAGGATAAAGGCTTTCCAGCCAACTGAAGGATATCGGCTCCAAGGTAAACACCAAGAAGACCTAGATCTTTAGAAGTTCTCTGCATTTATACAACTTTCCGCTCACTATATGAGCATTTTTGTGCACATATGAAACAGCAGGTCCCAGAAAAAAGTTGCAAAAGCATCCTGCTTCATTTCAACGTGTTAAGCACTTAAAGTCAAAAGTGATGCCATATTCATTACTTATTCATTGAGCATTTCAACAGGATAGCAAACATTACACCGAGACACAGAACAGGGATCTATACAACACAGTGGGCAATTTCACCAAGCACTGTAGAGCATGCAGAAACTCAGGAATCTTGAGAACCAAATCTTAGGTTAAAGCCTGCCGTTTATAGCACTAAAGAAGATAAAACCCACAGCAACAGGCAATGCCACCCAGCATCACAGATGGCCTTCTCAGCAAAGCAAGAGAGACAAGCCTGGCTAATTAAAAATACTGACCCAATAAAGCAGGGCCAAGTCGAGTAAATCTTTTCAATAAAGCAACAATCATTTCCTGGGACCGGATACAGATGGTGAAACCCAGAAATATCTAACCAGCCTCTTGTACTGCTCCACATATTTCCCTGTTTTCCTTTCACCAGAACCTATTTCGCAGCAGGGGTGGGGGGTGCCTATTATAGATGCAAATAAAAACATAGAGGTGTGGGGATCCACTTTCATGCCAGGTGTGAGGAGGCGATTTTGGTACCCAGAAAGAGCCGGCATTGATCCAGCAGTCCTTTGTGGAGGAGTCCTGCTGACTCCACGCACATCCAATCAGTCAGCTCTTTGCAGGGTGGGGGTGAGGTGGGGGGGCAGGGGACACAGACACTCACCCCATTGCAGCGGGGCCAGCTGCAGGTGCTCCAGGACTAGCTGGTTGAGGACACCCTCCACGCTAGCTTCTCCCTTCCGCCGCAGAGATGGGTGACATCAGGTTAAGGGAAAGCCAGGAACTTACTGAATATTACAACTGTATCTAAATTTCTTGGTAGGTTTACCTGAGAGTATAACATTTCCTGGTATTTGGACATGCAATGTGCTTTAGGTCTATTTATAATTAAATAAATGAACAGGTGCCAATGTGCAGCATTTGCGAAGCATGTGAACTTGCAGCATTTGTTAAGAGGAATTAACAACACAAAACAGATACTGCTGATACAACCTGTAGTAGTTAATATTCAGTGATGAATGTCCAAGATGGACTGAACAGCAGATGTGCCATGACTGGTAATGAGGAAGTGTAACACCAGAGGATACCCATTCTTTTGTATCTGTAACCATTCAGGGGGTGCATTTGTATGGTGATAAGCACTCAAGCACTCAAACCTCAAACCTCAGTAGGATGCCTACATTTTTAAACCTTTTTTTTAAAAAAATAAATAAAAGGACACAAAGGTTATGCTATACCTTCAAGAGACTGAAATCTTTGCCTTGACACACATGCCTCCAGATAGGTCTTTCTGTTTCATTATTCAGATTATTAATGTTTTTAATTTTATTTACAATATTCTTTCAACGATATGACCTGTTGTCGTGAAAAGAATAACAGTAAAATAATTTTGCTTTAGGACACAATAAAACCTCTCATATTTTGTAAGAGAAGTACACCCTGTAGCACAGGAAAAGTTTTGTGTGACAGAAAAACCAAAAGGGACATTTGCAGAAGCAGTGACTATCTATCTATATTTTATATATATAAAAATACTGAAGAAATCTGTAATGGGATTTGTGCATCTGAGCATATTGCCTAATAAACACAGGAAGCAGTACTCTCCAGCCTGCAGGGAGCTTTGAGTTTCAGACCTTCCCCCTGAACAAGAGCAGCTCGTGTATCATGAGCACACAGCCCTTCCCCAGGTATCTGTGTGGAAACATAGTGCACCCAGTTAAATATTGAATAGGTGAAACATTCTCAGCATTTCTTTTCCATATTAATGCAACAAACAGCTGGCAGTGAGGCAGCAGATGCTCCAGTTGGAGAGGTAGCTCCTCACTCAAGCATGCCACACAGGCCACTCATCTTCGAGTCTGCAGAGCAAGTCAAGTAGCACACTTCCTCCTTGAAACCAGAATCAGGAACTAAACACACCTAAATGGATTTCAGGAAGAAAAAGTTTCCATGTGGATGGGAAATGTGTATTTACAAACAATGCTGATTCAATAAATGACAGCCCACATCAGGATGGATGGGAGATATGGGGAAGAATTTTAGCGCTTTGCTGACAGGGGACTCATGAACACCATGCTCCCTTCCAGTGTTCCACCGCAGCAAGAGCCCCTCCCAGCCTGGGGGACCAGAACTGTCCCCTGAGACTGCTATCCTAGCCACAGGAGCTTGACACCTCCAAGTCTGCAGAGAAGTTACGCACTTAAACACACTCTCCCAGAGCGCAGGTCATCCTACACAATTCACTGCTTCTAACTGTTAACTGAAAGTGACCTCATACTATCCTCAAAATACCCCTATTAAAAGCTGTATGTCTTTATTTTTTTCTCTGAGAAACTTACAAAGAGGTGAAGTGTAAAAGGACAAAAAAGTCAGCTGAACTGTTCTTTCAGCATCCTGTTTTTGAGAGAATATAGCATAATTGGACATTGTACTCAAGTCTTTGCTGCCATTAAAGCAGTAAAACCTCAAACGGTTTTGCCTAAGCGGTGCAACTGTCAGTCCTAAATAACATTTCTATCTGAAAGCAGACAGGTGTGTCTGAAGCTCTTCTCAGCTGCATTACTAGCTTCAGCGAAGCAGAAAAGTACTGCTTTCTGAACTCCACTGATGCCCGTGCAGAAACCACGAAGCAAACCTTTGTTCAGTACACAAAAGTCACAACACAGGTACAGGGGGCACAGCTGCATGGGACAAAGAAGAAAAGTGTTTCCAAGAGTGATATAACATGCTGAACTTCATTAGTTAAACTAAGTCTTTAAAAAAAAAAAACTATTCCTTATTCTGATATAAGGAAAGAAGCAACCATGCAGAATCAAGATAATAAATTAACCCCGGTAACAAAGGGGTCAATCTCCTCCAGGAAATCGTCCCATTAGGCAAATTCCTGTTGAGGGGATCGTGATACCATTATTTGTAATGGAGAAAGATAATCAGTTCCCAGACAAAATAGGGGGGGGGGGACAAAATAAAAAACATTTTTGCATGAAAATAACAACATGTATGTGTTTTATACTTGTCACTCCAAACAGAGATACCATATTGGGCAAGACCCCTGGTGCAGACCGTGCAAAGAAGTCCCTGAGGCAATCTAGCACCTAGTAGCACGGCTGCAAAATGCAGGCAGGGATAGTGTATACAACCAAGTGGCAGGGATTGTATACAAGAACATCTGCAAGGAATATGGTCAGGACACACCCAAGTCTAAATGGAAGGTGCCACAGAGAGTGGTGGAAACCAGAGCCAAAATCTTGTGGGACTTCCACATCCAGACAAATAAACAGGTACCAGTCAATCAACCAGATATAGTGGTAATAGATTTGGACGAGAAAATGGCACTGGTGATAGATTTGAAGAATCCAAGTAATAGAAAGGAAGGAGAAATATGAGAAGCTGGAGTAATAACATGTATTGAGAGGAACTGGAGAGAAAGTGGTAGGTGAAAACCAAAGTAGCCCAATTGGTTATAGGAGCATCAAAAGAAGGCAATTCTAGGAACAGAAAAAAATGGCGTGGTACCATTAAACTCCCAGGTCTCTGGTAGGAGGCCTGAGTCTGAGGAAAAATATCACCCACAGAGGAAGAAAACAGAGTGAGCGAGGAATTGCATGCATACATACATGCATATACGCACCCGTACACAGATATGTCTGGCCAGGACCAAATTACATTAATGAGCATCAAACCCAGACAAAACTATCACAGATGCACACTCACTTGGACACTACATTGGCTGGTGCTGTAAACTTTGAAAATTCCCAAACACTTGACTCTTGCTGCTCATAAAAACAGGGAAGGGGGGCTGCCTCATATTTGTTAAAGGTTATTAAACAGTTTCACTCGTATGTGTGAAAACACCTGTTAGAGTCATATCTCAAGGGATAACTGTTCTACAATTTTTTAAATTTTCCAATGAGTGTTCCCATGTTTCCTTTTTAGCTGTAAAGAATCGACAGACAGAGATAGGAGTTATATTGCTGAGAATCACCTACAATATACCCAGTTGAGTGTGCATGTGTGTGGTTACGCTGCTTGTTGCGTCTTTGTCAAGGCTGCACAAAGTATATTTATGGAAGCAGAAATGCTGCATAATAGACAAAAAACTGTACTAAATTCATAGGTCCATTACAGAGAAAAAGATGATGCATTTCCAAAAGATTTTTCAGCAAATTTTCATTGTGCAGGACCAAATTATTTGTGAGATGAGTGTATTCACTCTACTCCTAGTCTGCCACTTATGAGTGACCAAATATTTATCTAGATAAGAAAAGTTACTGTATTATTTTTTGGACATACTGTGTTCTTTTGACAAAATGTGCAGAACCTCTCTTCTACAGTCTAAAGAAGGGCTTCAGGAGAATAGTAACTGAAAACTGCCCTTAGTAATATGTAAATATTTGAAAATGTGAAAAAATAAGTGGGTATATGATTGCCCTGACCCCAACCCTGGGTTTACCATTCCTCAAGCACTATGCTGCCAGGACAGACTCCAGACCATCACAACCTCACACTGGACAAAGAGTTAATGATGGATGCATTGAAAAGCACTAATGGGACAAGGTTGTAAATAACTGCTGTTTTTTTTTTTTTTGCAAAAAATTAATCCACAACACTTGAATAACCCATTTTTATAACACCGTAAGTTATTCATCTTAGCTATTACAGCTTTAAATAATATTTCATGCCAAGCTCCACAAAACAGGAACTACCCAAGTAATTGTTAATTTGACAGTGCTTGACATGATCTTTGTACTGGAATATTTTCTATATCCCGAGTCCTTGACCTGATTGTCAAAATATCTGTATAATAAAAAAAACATCATTTTGTAGAGGATGTTTATGGATAAATAAACAAAGGGTTTATTTTATAGAGTTAAGTTTAATATCACACAGCAGCCGAACTAATAATTAATTTCACAACATCTTCAAAAGCAATTTTAAACAAATTGTCTATAATTGTCTCCATTAGCTCCAAGCTTAAGATAATAGTCTCCTGCAGGTTGACGTCCCAGTCATTAATTTATTTTTCTATCAATTAAAATAAATGGAATTTTAAAAATGTCTCTTCACTGGGCTGTGCCACTGATACACCCAGAAGAGTGAAATGACAAAACGTAAATTTAGGAGGGCAGTTCTGGGAGTGGAGCAGACACCCACACTGATGAGTAGAGGCACTGACCCACAGTCAAGGAGCTGCTGCTGTATGGCTTCTGCCATGGAGCATGAGTTACAAGAGAATACACCACATTGAACACAAAATGGTGGTGGGGAGCGGAGGATAGCCTCAACCATCCAAGGACCAAGAAATAACAGGCTATTCTGAGAAGGGAGGCCAAAGGAAACACGCTCTGGGCAGTCCATGTTCCATTCTCTAGCTAAGCTGAATGTGGTGGTGTCCATGCTGGCCCATCTGTTGCTCCTGCATGGCAGCAAGTGCGAGCAGCAGAAGACCAGATGTCGTGGGCAGATGCTGTGCAACAGGCTGCTTGCAGGAAAATAAAGACAAATAAATAAAAATAAATAACGCACTACACAGTTTTTATGTTTCCTCCCTCAGATAAGTCAGAGACCATAAAGAAGCCCTTCAACTAATACATGAGCTACAGCTGGGAAAAGTCAGTCTGGCAAAGAGCAATCACTGAACCTGCCTTTCGGTAGACAGGAGGCATAAATGCTTCATGGGAATGAGACCCCCTCTGCGGTTTGTCTCGATGCATGACTTCAAGCCTAACAACTGTCTGGAGGCCAGTGCACTTGTTCAAAATAGACTGTTATTTTGTTAAGCACTGAAAAAACTAGAGTGATAATCTTTATACAGGTAGCATACTAATTTATTGCCACTGAAACAAACAGGATAGCAAAGCAAGGTGGCTTTCGAAACACTTGTTTTTATTTTGTACTTTTGTGATGCTTTCTATTAAAAAGCAAACAAATTTAGTAGTAGTTCATATACTTGCCATCTTGGCAAAATTAATCTGGGATGGCATGATATTAAGATGTTTATGCTATCTGAAATAAATGAGTGAATTTAATCCAAGATAAAGGCTTCATCCACTAAAGCACTGTAGCCTTAATTCAAACAATGATTATATTCTCAAAGAAGGGCTCACATGCACCAAACCTATGTTTAAACTGTGACCTTGAAAAGTCATCCTGATTTATAACAGTGCAACAATTTAGACAAAAATGAGTTATCCAAAGTCTTTGTTCTTTGTTTATTCTTTCCTTTAAAATGATGGTGGATTAAGTTAAAATCAGCAACCCCATCCATCAACTGTGCCCCACAATCCCTTTTACTTCCTGGACATTGTCCACAATCTCTGCATTCTGGAACAGCAACTTTGCAACTAAGGGCAGCATTTGCAAGACTGCAGGTCACAAAACCTACACAAAAAATGCATGCAGTGCATTTAAATTCTCAGCACTACCCAAGAAAAATGAGCATGCGAGTAATGACAACCAAATAAAATGAAATATTTAAAACATAATGAATATTTTAAACATTTAAATTTCTGTCTGTGCCTTGCCTTATCAGAGCTGTTTTGACGGCGCACTCCAGCTACTAGATGCAAGTCACAAAACTAGCTGCCTAATCGAGTAGCTAAACAAGTTAATTCAATAGCAATTTGTCACTGTGTGAACAACTTAGTGGTTAGTGACCCCTGAAGTATATAATGGTTTCTTACAGACTGTACAAATACCTAAACTGCCTTGAGACCATACAAATGTAACGTGATGTCAGTCAGTTCTGAGAGCGTGTTTTTTTTCTGTCAATAATTCATTCATAATTCAACACAAGTCACCTTAAAAGGGGACTAAAGCAGGCCACAGCAGATCACAGTGGTCAGGCACAGATAGGGAACTGTGGCTTTTAGTAGGTAACACCAACTACACAGATGAGTGCTGACGCTATTGTCAGGAGAGGGGTGTAACACCTAATTCAAACCTTTCCTACCTGACTGAAGAACAAGGAAGAAAAACATCTCATGCTTATTTGTATATCAGTCAACATGTCTCTTATAAAAATCCATTATTTAAACTGGTTTAACTGCTAGGCTTTAGGTCAGCTGCTGTGTCTTTTAATTCATACTTAATGCAGCCCCTGCTAGACTGTGTGATAAAATCAGGTGCAAATTTTTCAATTTTAGGTTTTTAAGCTGAAGAACCCAAATTTCACATATGAGACTGAAATAACAGTAACCACACTGGACTCAGGAAGCTACAATACCTCCCCCAGGATACTTGCAAATGAATAAGTCGTATTCAGCATACAATTTTCGTAAAAGGTGGCAATACATGCAATTAAATAACCAAAGTGTCTCTTGCTTATTTCAGTACTGAAAACCATCACTACCTGAGACTGTGCAATTGGAAAGTCTCTAAGATTTACAATATACGGCCTAAGATAAAGTACATTTGTTCATAACCAAGTGACAATAAAAGATATTTCAGCTCATCAGACCTGTACTGATTCATTTAACCTCATAGATGTCCTCTAACCTGATAAAATGGTCAAAACTGTCCACCAGTAACAAGGGTCTTTATACAGCCTGCCAATATACAGCAAAGAATGTAACCAAAAGGTAGCAAACCCAATTGTCTAGAGAGAGGTAGTCTTAGGAAAGACACTTGACTTGCATTCCTTCAGTAAAAATGTACAGCTTTTCAGATCAGTCAAGTATGAAAGAGTAACTAAACTGCTTTAAAGTGAAAGGCACATATCACTTTAATCTGCTAAGTAGCTCATAAACTCTATAAGCTGTAAAAATAGAATATTAACACAGGTATATCAGCATGCTTGCAGCACACACTGTTTGTGTGATTCTGTAAGCCACTCCTATCTTTTGGAGGCAAAAGGATATGATGCTCCAGGCAATACCCAGCTTGCTGTTGACCTGCCAGCCCTGTGCCTGCTGCCGTTCTTGCTCTATCTGCCGTGGACTGGCAAAGCGCAGTTTCTCCTCATCCGGCTCTGGCAGACTGTCCACGTCCAGCTTGTCCACCTGGATGGCTATCCTGTAAAATGCAAAGGAACACTAAGAATGGTACACACATAGTAAACTTGGCTTGCTAAGTTAATCGTGCCTTACATTACAGACATGGATGCGTACCTTTTCCTTAACGTGTACCAGCTAAATCTTGTCACCCACGTAGCCCTTTCAGGGCCCTAATATCAACAAACTCTCACTTACACTGGTAGCTGTCATTCCTAGGGATTGTTCAAACCAAAGTCTAGAACCAATGCTTAAAAAATAATAGCAAACAAAACATTCACAAACTTTTTGTTTGTATCTCCTACATAATTGAGTGTATACAGTACATAGCATAGACTTCATCTGAGAGAACAATAGAGTGCCTGGATAATCGTGGGTAACACACAGCTGAGGCCGGAATCAGTGTGAGCACACTGTCCAAAGATGAATGAAACAAAGCCAGCGTTACACTGGTGCCGCCCATACTGCACCGCCTCGAATGCTCCCAGCTACCAGAGCTCCCAGTCCACAGGGCATTACATGTTTCCAATGTTGTTAAT
The DNA here is from genome assembly GCA_900497675.1 of Arapaima gigas. Classification (NCBI taxonomy): domain Eukaryota; kingdom Metazoa; phylum Chordata; class Actinopteri; order Osteoglossiformes; family Osteoglossidae; genus Arapaima; species Arapaima gigas. The sequence goes on along the minus strand of UFQX01000466.1, from coordinate 348,890 downwards.
TTTCTCCATTGCTTTCTGTTATTTTACTTGTTGTTATTTTACTTTGACCCTAATTTACTAAAAACCTGAATATTAATGACATTACTAACTTGTTTCTGTTCCAGGTACACATCATTGAAGATTCTGCAAAAATACCACCTTTCCACATCATTTGCCATGAAATATGTAAAACAACTGCACAAGGGGTTACTAAAGAAACAAACAAGATGTTTTTTCCCCTCATATATTAATATATTATAAGGAACTGGAAACTTGAAATTCAGTTGGCGGCAGTTGTCTCAGTTGGGCATGTGGATAAGGTCCTGCATTGCTGAAGTGTAAAAGAAAAGCTAACAAATCCAGCAGCCAGGTTCTGGTGCTGATGGACAAATTTAAAATTCACACTGTCAGTTGTAAACATGGCTAAAACAAATCCAATCTCCCCGACAAGTCGTACACAACAAAACCAGCACCTACAACACTGTATTTTCACAATACTGACATTAATAAAACAACATCGTAAGCACACATTATTTTTTAATGACAGAACATCAGGGCAATGAAACAACTGTCCAAAAATTTCCTCTGTATGCGCAAGAGAGATGCCAGCTCCATCAATCAGTGCTAACTAAATCAACTTTGGGAGCTTTGATGGTAATGACATTCAGTGATTCGACAACTGCACGCGCTTGATCATGCCAGAGTAATCTAGTTGCCAAGGCTAGGCTCTCATGATCATCACACAGGACACAGCTTTCAAGTCCAGATATTCCCAGTCCAGGCACATGCTGCAGAACCCTAGGGGAGAAAAAGCATAACATCTGCAAAATCTTTGTTCCACCGCTGTTCTTTCATTCAAAACCTGACTATCCCTTTAAACATCACAAAACTTATGTTAATGTTGACAGTACTTAACAGAGATGATACAGGTACTTTTAAACTGGAAAAAGTACCATGACTAGCCTTCCATAATGTCTAAGAAATACAATGTTTAAGAATTATTACAATCATGATAAAAACACATAAAACTAAAATTCAAAAATCATTTGTACAAATATACAACAGGCTTATAAATAAGCCAAAAAAGGAGTGTGTTTGTTTTATCCAGAAGAATCCTTCCAAACAATTGGCGATATAAGAAGAACAATCTTTGAAAAGTGGTGCAGTTACACAGAAATTGTGATACTTTTACTGATACTTCTCCTGCTGGGGAAACTCTACACACTAGATCTGTCCATTGATTGCCAGCTTCAGCTCTGGTGTCCTGCACTCTCCTGTCTTAAGTCCCCATGGTGCACTTCTTTTTTCTGCAACCGGACAGCCGTTTGTTATTGCCGATCATCCAGTCCTATTTTTGCATAAACCTCTCTCAAACTGAAGCATCAGAAAACCATGTCTTAATGCCCCAGACCCCCCAAAAGCAGACACAGATTAGTAGGTAGTGAGGGGTGGGGGAATTGCCGAGATTAGACATGTCTGGCCCTATGAACCGAGGCAAAAAAACACCAGAGAAGCAGGAGCAAAAGAGTAAGAAGAGGGGCTTCAACCAGGAGGCAGCTGGCTAATTAGGATGCACCTCACTGTCTTTGATGTGAAAGTAGCGTTTTGTTTTGTAAATGAATTTCAGATTCAAAGGCGTAATTCTCCTCGGCTTCAGTTCACTTTCTTACCTTTGATGCAATATGCAAAAAAAAAAAAAAAAAAATCTTATAAAAGGCAGTGCCACTCTGCATGCTAAGGACATATGGTAAACAGACCATCAGGGCCTGCATTTTATAAACTGTCCTGCTGAAGGTCTCAGACTCAAATCTCTCCTTAAGCACAGTGAGGAATAAAAGAGGAATTATCATTTAACAGGCCTCTGCAACAAAAGAAGGCACAACTTAAACTACAATTAAGCCTTCCATACAATGGTCCTCATTTCTATGTTAACCTTAAAGATGAATAAGTCACAAAATGACATGTGTGTGATGCTGACACAGTGTCAGGTAAATGCTTCATTAGCTATAAATATCATCAAACATATTTGGTCATTCTCTGCCATAGGACATTCAGGCAAGTAAAGATGGGTAACCAAGTTGATGTAACTAACACACACACACACACACACACACACACACACACACACACACACACACACAAACCCTAGGGCCCTTCAGTTCAATTCCCCTTCCTCTACATTTAGACAGCAGTTTAATTATGAGCAGTGTCCCATCCAGGGTGCAGCCTCGACTATGCTTGGGCTGTGTGCTTCCGGGATAGGCTGTGGGCCACCACAACCCTGACTTGGACAAGACTTTACAGTCAGTTTCATCATAACATTTCAAAATGAAAAAAGAAACCAGACAAAAATCTACAAAATACCGTGAGATCTGCTGCAGTCAACAGATAAAGTCCAATTTTGGAGAAATCTAATGTGTGTTTTAGTATAAAACATTGTTATGCACTGATCAAACCTAAAACAAAAATGCCCAGAATGGTGAAATTGGTGAAATTCATAACACACTGACTACTTATGATTAAAATGGAGGCATTTTGTGTGTTATGTCATGGAAGAACTAAAATGAAATTGTTTTAAAAGTAAGTTCTGTACTGCCAGTAGACACTGGAATCAATTTCCCTAATGATGCCTGGTGTGAAACTGCTTCATTCCTGGTGTGGGATCATGTGGAGTTCACTCTCATAGACTTGGTGGAGTGAGAGTGCTCCCCTTGCAGAGGTTCAGCTGAGAGTGGAAATAATCCATGCTATTACCAAATATACAAGTACCAACCAGAGGTACTGTTGCTTTAATCCATGGCCTCTTCCCTCAGACCTGTAACATGTGACCCCATCCATCCTTCCACAGTGTACCTCATCTGCACAGTGCCAAAGGGAATGGCCTCAACAACCAATGGGAAGTACCTCCACATCTCACTCGGGACAAATACATCACATTCAGTTAGCGATACAAACAAGTGCTGAGAAAATTTTTCAAAAAAGATAGGAAGTCCAGACTCAAAACAATGGGCACTTCAACACCTGTAAATTTCCCCCTTTTTTTCATTATTTAACATAAAGAAGTGTGTGTTTACACAAAACACTGTGTTCAGTGACATGATCCTGCATACGTATGATGCCCGTGAGAAACTTTAACCGGAAATGTACCTTTTAGAAGAACACTGAAAAAAGGGGAAGTTCACTGGGAGCACACAGCATCAGCACCTTCAGTGTGTTTCTGGGCAGTACCGTGACAACCACAACAGTATCCATTCTGCAAAATGTGACATCAGCGCCCCTGTCGGCCAGCTGAAGGAAAGGCCCACGGACCACTGCAAAGCAGGCACAGTAAACCAGCAAAGACACGTTCCTTTCCTGCTGTTCACGGTAGGTCTGCAGCTCACAATACCACAAGGCCAAACCAATTCCAAAATGGTTTTACTGTGAATAATAAAGAAAGTAAAATAGATTCTTTCCTAATATTTCCTGCCCAGACTAGACTGGAGGCAGCTCAATTCAGTCGTGTGTATGTGGCAATGGTTGATATGTGTGAACACAGTCCACCCCATGTCATTCCAGTGTTTCATGAACAGGCTGTTACTGCAAAGAACAGCAGCCTTTTTCTCTGTGGCTCATAAATCTGTCATCAATAAATAACTGGCTGCAAGGAAACAATTAATGGGACTGGAACAAAATAAGTAAAACGTAGTAAGAATTTTACGTCTTTTTCTGGTATGATTTGATTACCATATCCATCACCCAAGCATTAGGTTTAAATATAACCCCTCAAAATTCCCCTTATCAGAAAAAAAATGCCTTATTTTCCTTTGCTGTCACACGCAGATTCATCACTCAGCCAACACCACTCTGCATCTCCCGCAGTACGGCAGAGCCCTAAAACCTCTTTGATGTGTTTCACATCTGTATTTGTCTTCCCTGTCTGTGCTCCTCTGGGGAGATACTGTAGAACCTGTGTTCTATACCTGTACTCTGAACTAATGCTGGGCCCACTATGGAAAAAACAGCCCAGGGGAGGCCAATACTTTATCACAGGCTTTTGCACCCACTACTTGAGCTGTAATTGTGTTATTTCACTGGAGAGAAGCTAAGAGGAGGGAGGCGGTGGGAGCTGGGCGAGGGTGTAGGCGCACTGCTATTTTTAGCTCACGTGCTGCAGCTCAGTGGTGGGGATCAGTGGCAGGCTGCGGCTGGCAGGCTCTCGCGGCACCTATTTTTAGACTGCTGCCGACTCCCACTGTAACCCTCTGCTAGCAACAGCGACCGGACCCCCGTGACTCTGGCAGCGCAAACAGAGCTGTGCGCGCTGCTTTCACGCTGCCTGTGCACTGCGTGAAGTGGGTCTTTCTGAAGCACACAGGATAAGCAGTACGTGTGGAGAAGGTCAAACCTCTGTCTTCTCAGCTTCAGCATCAAAATCCGAATACAGATGTTAGCAGCTTACTAAATTTAACTGTCAACACACACAGAAAGACTCACTTTACTATAAGATACAATTACATCTGGTATTAACAGTCCACACATTAGAAAAAAGAACTAAAATTTAAAAAAAAAAATAAAAGGTGCATCGATATGCTATAAGCTTGGCAAGAAGGTTGAAAAAAGGCTTGAAAACTATATTGCACTTTTATACAAATTATTATTTCATTATTTCACTACAAAGTCTGGTTCTTAAATTTGTTACGTTTCAGTCTATTTTAACGTGTGCGCCTTATTTTTTTCTGTGCAGTTATGACCATGGAAGTAAGGGACAGCAGGTTGTGCAGTGGTTAGATCTGTCACCTTGAATTCAATCTGTCCCTTGGACTTCCAGATTTGAACCTCGTCCCCTGCTGTAGTGCCCTTGATCAAAAACTGATACAGTAAAAATTATCCAGCCGTAAAAATGTAAAAATCAGTATAGGTAGGTAGTTCACATTGTAGTTTTCTTTGGAGAAATGCATCAGCTATGTTAATTAAAAATGTACATTGACTTTAGGATATTTGACTAGGTTGTTTCATACATCTGAAGCACCTCAACGCCTAATGTTGATTCAGACCCAAACATCCCCACTGTTTTAATTAAATTCCTGCAGGCATGACTCTGCCTGTTATGTTAGAATAAAAGCAGAAGCTCAGTCATGCGCCAGAAGCTCAGGTGCAAGTGCGTATTTCAGCTGCACAGACTTAATCACCTGATGAATAAAACCCATCAATGTGCGTTTCTGGCTCTGCAGTTGTGCTCTCAGACGTGACAATCGGTGAAAGTGTGTTAGGTGGAATGTTAGGGCAGTACTATCCCTGTGGGGGTCTCTTACTGCCATCTATCCATGTGCAAAAAGGCATAGTCCACTGCACTAGCATCCTGACAGCCATTAGCCCCTCTTCTCTTCTGCTTGAAAAGTGGTGTGTATTCATGAGATTAGTAGCACACAGTGACGAGGGCTGTAAGCATTTCACACACAGCCATGGAGAAACAAAAGAGGAGGGAGTTGTGGAGCAAGAGAATTATTCATCTGCGAAAGACTTGGAGTAAAGACATCATAGTACAGGAACAAGAGTGATAAAGAGCATACATCTGATTCCTGAGCATAATGCATAGAAATAAAGTACAGGAAGACCTGAACTGAGAGTGACTACAAAAAAAATCCTGTTTCCCTTAATGCAAAGTGCACAGGAGAGATTTTTGTCTCTATGGCAACTCATGGGTGCAGGTAATGACAGAGGTGGTCCCTGAGAGGTAAGAAGGCCATGGAGGGCACCAGATGAAAGGGCCAGATGGCCGTCTGGCCCCCATAACCTGCACGAAGCAGAGGGGCCAGTGAGACGCAATGCAAGAGCAGGCTGTATCAGGTGTAACTGAAGCGCCACTCCCAAATTGCAGGGCATCGCTGCAGAGAAGGCCGCTGCGACAGAATGTCCAATGTAGATGCATTACTTTGACATTTTGTCTGAAAAATATTGCCTGTGAACCAAAAAAAAAAAAACAATCCCTTGTGATTCGTACTTCACAAAACAAGAGCTATGAGAATGTGTACCTGGCAATTTGGATAACTGCATACAGGGAGCCGCATGTGATGTAGTTGTTAGAGCTGTCAAACTTTTCTCAAAAGTGACTACAATGTTTAGTTCCTTACAGTAAATTAGCTGCTGGGTAATTTTTACTGGAGCATTTCATGATCAATACTCTGTTGAAAGGTACTACAGGAGGAGGTGGGATTCAAGCCTTAGGTGCTGGTACAAGGTTCTAGCTTGAATCAATAAGCCACCTGCTATTGTATAATTGGTCACGGTATGGTAAGTACTTGAACTCTGCAAGTCACCTTTTAGGAAAAATTGCTGTAATTTGAAAAATTTCAACAATATGTATAGCATAATATTGGCAGCTAGCTATTTATGTGTCAAGTGTCGAGAATTGCCCAAAAAGCAGTCAGATACTTGGATTGGAACTAACAAAACAAAACGAATGCTAACAAAATGTCACCGAGGGTTAAGATGGGCAAGACTCAGTTGTGTTTGCATGTTCCATTGTGAGAGAATGGTGACACTGAACCTGTGGTTTCAGTGGGAGCTCCAGCTGGTTGGTGCACACATTAGTGGTGGAACTTTCATTTAGTTGTTTGCTGGATCCATTTTAAAGCAGTAATGGCAAAAAGTACTTGAAAGCCTACAACAGAGGGACAGGAACTGAAATTTGTGGTCCCTGGGCTATTCATGAAACAGCTGTATGTCGGTGAGTAGACGGCATAAGCAATCCAAAATGGAGGCATCAGGGTACAAAAAAGCAGGCATGTGCACTAGGGAGCTACCAACAGCAACCACATGGCACAGGTTGCGCCCCCATGTGACTTAAAGCATTTAAAACCTGCTCCAAGAAGTCGCTCTAATGGAGCAAGAAGAACCAGGAGACAGTAACACCACACGTTTCCATTTGTTTAGTTTCCACTATATCTGCACTCCTTCCTCTCCCTAGAGTGATGCTAATGTACGTGTATGAACCATAACAACCACCACCCCTTTTCATAACAGTAATTCTCAGCAGCAGCAGTAAGCTCTATGATTTACACACCATGGCAACTTTTATTATTTAAATGAGTCTCACAAACTTAGAGCTGTGAGAATATGTGAAGGAAATGTCATGCTGAAGTGAACTTTTTGTTTAGATTGTGACCTCATGCATGGCAACAAAATTAAAGCGCATCACACTCAAACAATCCATGAAGGTGTAAAATATACTTTAACAGAAAGGTAGATGTTAAACTAATGATCATGGTGTCATTTCAGATCATATTTATTTTGCTGGCACCTTCCTCCAAAGTGACTTACAATGTTAGGCTACTTATTATGATTTACTCATTTATAGAAATGGGCAAATTTCATTGTCTTATTTCAAGGTAGGTACTTTGCATAAACATACTACAAGAACTGGGATTTGAAAAATAAATCTAGGACGTTTTTAAAAATTAAATGTCTAGATTTGAAATATTGTATTAGCGATATAGACATTAGGGCTATTTTCTTTATTTTGAACAGATTTTGGCACCTTTAGCAAGGAAACGATTGTGATGTAATAAAATTTTTTTATTACGATGGCATTGTTTTGCAACAAATTTCATAACATTTTAGTTTATCATTTACCTGTCCACTTAACTGGTATGTGAACAATTCTACATAGCTGACCACAAAAATTTAAGCTAAGCATCTGTCCTGAACTGTCAAAGAACCATTAATGTTGAAGTCTAAACAAGGTGGCTCTAAACACTATGCCACCTTCTGCCCCATGCAGAACATGCCTACAGCGGTTAGCCAATCTGTTGATAATTCTAATATGCTGTGCGACCTGTTGCCATTTCCAAGGACCTACTAGTACAGCAATGGGGCACACATTGGACTTATAACCACATGGATGTAGGCACCAGTGCCAGGAGATTCTCACAATGCACCTTTGTTTTTCAACTGCTTCAGTAGTACAAGAAAATACATACTAAACAAGACACAACAGCAGAGAAATGTGCCAGACTACAGGAACAGGACTTGTGTGTGAGGAAGACTGTTTGTGAACAATATGGCTACAAAGGGGCATTCAGTCCCAGTCAATTCTAATTAGAGGAAACCAACGAGGGGAAAGCTCCCTAATGCCGCCTCGCCTCGCATTCAACAGTGATTTAATACACTTCAGCTCTCCGGGAAGTAAATAGAAATCTTTTGTGTGGAGGGCAGCGGCACGCTTGAGCTGCTACTGCGTTCTTTTGCATGCTGCTGAGGACACACCTTGGAAAATGGATTTAACAGCGCGACCAAAAGCTGCTAAACAGCTCCTTATGGTGCATGAGCTCGCAGTGCTGTGATTGGCAGATGGTCTGCACACACATGGCCCTCCTAAAGGCCCCGAAAACACACCTCACACCTGACGCCTCATTTATCAAAATGTCAGGGAAGAGGAAGTGATGGTCCCGTCTGCCATCCATGAAAGACTAGTCTCTCAGTGTGGCTTCTGATGTGCTCCATATGGACCCTGTTCTACAAAAACCCACTTGGAATTAAAATTATGAACTTGCCGAATTGTTATATAGAGAATGGCACGTATTTAGATAAAGATCATGGCTATTAATAGGTGGGGCCCTTTGCATTTTACTGAAGAAAGGGTAATATTTGGTTAACTCATAAAAGAAAATTGCTCATACAAAACAGAAATGAAAATGTGTTTGATTAAAATCATACCAAAAATAAATGCATAGCATTGAATAAAACATGGCTCTTAATGCTTATGAGCAGTGATCTAATTGGACAAACTTTAACAAGGTGTGAAAGTAAACATGTCAAAGGACATTATTAAAAGTGACAAGCATGCAGCAGGGTTTGAGGTAAACAGCAACTAAACAGTGTGTAACCTGGACGGAGGTGCCAGATGTGGGCTTTAGCAATCGCCACCACTGCTGTTTTGATGCAGACGATTAAAAATGAAACCTGACTATGCACTGGCTTGAATACACGTTTTTAAATGAAAACAACTTTGAGCTGACAAAAGTCCCAGTGCAGATATCCTGGAAACTGGCTATTTATGCTGATGAGTATTGAAAACTCTTGCTGAGGTCTTCACCGGTACACTAGCCAATATGGGTTACCAGGTGTGCATGTTTATTCACCCATGCAATCAAAATGAGAGATAACAATGATTGCTGGATGTGGCTGTATATTAAAACCACAAAGTGGAAAAAAAGAGTTTCCAGAGCAAACAAGAGATTTGACCAGAGAAACCTGGAAGATGCCTGAGGCAGAACAGATGAGGCAAATTCTTGCTGGGCAAGTTCTGTATGTGTCACTAGTGAGCTCACCTGTGTGAGGGGTTTCGGTGACATGAAAGTTTATTTCAGTCAAAAAAATGTTGAAGTTAACATGCCAGTGTAGAATGCTGATAAATCAACCTAGGCTAAAGCTCTAACTCAAATTGCAAAAATCAAGCACCACCACAAAATGAAAGAGTACAAGACAAACACAGCTCCCCCTCCTTCCAGCCACCCAACCAGGCACTGGAACTGCTGTGACAGTGGAGACAGGTCTGGGAATACAGCCGTGTGATTCCAGTTACTAGTGCTTATTTGAGAGGAGGAGGAGTAGTAAGGAAACAGAAGAGCCTCATAGCACAAGTCCCTGCACTATCTTCACAAATTCACAGCACCCAGTGCTTGGCAGTGCTCAAAGAAGGAGCAACCGAGCAGTCTGAATGGCGTGAGTTTTGTTCTGCTGAAAACATGCTAAGGGAACAGTTAAAGACAAAGAAAGGCAGAAAGGGCTTGTGAACTCCTCACCATGGTGAGAAACCCTGGAGAGAGAACAAAGTTAAATAACCTAATCCTTGTGACCGTCAAGAATGTTTCAATCATCATCATAAACAAAACCAGAAGAAGAAAAGCAAAGTTTTTCTCTGCTGCTAAAATGTGAGATTCTGAGGAAAAGAACTCTTTGCTGTGGGACCCTAATTACAGAGTTTTAAGAAGGACAATAATTGCAAACTATCCATAAAGAAGACAAAGCACAAACATTTTGGCTCAAGGGAGGAATATAAATAAGCATATACTGACAAGGGCGGCAGAGGATCGAACCTAGTGGAGAGAGTGTCAACAGAGGTGGCAAAGGAGAAACAGACAAATAAAACAACAGTGTTTAAGGTTTGGGATCTCACTGACATTACCAGATAAATCCATACCACCAATTACTGTCTCATTAGCCCAAAGTAAGTCTATTTAAGACACCTAAAAACCTTTCACTTGACTGAATGCACCAGTGCTCAGTACACAAAACTTTTCTACATGGGAGTAGTGCAAAAACTGAGTCTTGTGGGTTCTCAGAACATAATTCAGCGATGTCATATGAGAGGGAAATTAAGACAGTGGACTGCTTAAATGGAAACATTCACATGTAAACAACATTTTGCTTAAAAATAAAGATTATTAAGTAATGGCACAAGAAAACGTGCTCATCCATGAAAAAGCCCAACAACAAAGGCATCTTTTGTGCAAAGTAGTATAAACCAATGCTAATAAAACAGGTCCTTCTGATCCTTCGATGTTGGCTGTTTCTATCATTGTCAAGCAGAACTCGCCAAGTGTTGGATTGTTCACCCACTGATAGGGAACATGAGTTGGGTTTATACCAGGGTGAGACAGATTAGTTTAACCAACTGATGATGTGTTGTAGCAATAGAAATAATATTCTTGCTGACTTGTTGATGACATGTGACATATTAATGGCCCACCTTTGGCACTCGCTGGCATGTAGCACCACATCCTGGTTATTACGGGTGCTCACAATGAGCTCATGCTCTGTGGAGTTGAACACATCCAGTAGCAGGTGGCACTGGCGGGTGCTGTGGAGAAAGAACAGGCACAAAATTATAGCTCTGGTCATAGAAGTCATCGCTGTCAATCATCCCTCAGTTTGTCTAAAATACAACTCAAACCTGTAAGCAAAGTTGTGTAGTTAGAATACTTGCATAATACTGGAGATTTGGGTTTTCTGAATCTACATTCCTCTCTACTATTCATCTGTGCAGATTGTAAAAAGTGAAATGCAACTCATTGTGAAGCATGACTGGACTTTTAAGGACCTTCAGTGGCACTGCAGTAAAAGGGAACTTACTTTTACTAATACTCAGAGACTGAAATTGTATGAAGAAATTCTGACACAGGGGGCACAGAATTTAGACTGCTAAAGCATATGTGTTCTTCCCAAACCGAGTCGAGTAATTGTTATCATTATTCTTTGGATTCTGTCTGTGATTCAGATCTACTATCCTTGCATGTGTCACATCAGGAGTTGGTCAAGTATACTACCACTGTCAACTATACATTGCAATTTTTAAGTATTTGGACAATCACCAGAATTTCAGTTGTTTTGGCTCTGTACTCCAGCTAAACAGATTTAAAAGGGTGAAGAAAAAACAAAGCTTAAAGTGCATATTCCTATACTGGGTAGGGATTATAACATAGCACCTAAATTTTAAGAGCCCAAAAGTAATTGACAAAAAGAAGGACAACACAAATTCTGTCAATGCCTAAATACCTAAAGACTGCACTGTTACAGTTAATCCATGCATGACTGGACTTTGGGTAACCAGATACTGGAATGACTGAATAGTACAGGGAATCACATTATCATTTACATTTTCCAGAATTTCAATCAACAAACAAACAAACAAACAAACAAACCCAAAAATGGACAAAAAATTGTTTTTAAAAAAAATTTAATCCTTTCCAGACAAATGGTTATCCTATGCAGCTCCCCTGGCACCCTGGGCCCAGGCTGGGAGTCAGACACAAGCATCACTCATTTAGTCATTCAGTTAAATGGTGCATTTTATCAGGAGGCGCTACTAGTGAAAAAACAAGCACTCAAATCAAACTGTGTATAAACATAACTGCCAGAAATCTTGAGAATAAAAGTGCAACTTATACAACAGCAGAAACGGTTTTTGGCAAAGCTTACAACCTTAGAAAACGGCTCCATGTGTTCATTCTATTCTGCAAATGGCATATCACAGTTGGGACAGGTAACACAGAAACCTTATTCACACACACATACACAAAATACCGTGTTTATGTCTTTTATTTGGGATTTTATTCCCTTTCAGAAGATGACTATTTCTTGCATCAATACTACTGATCATCTTGTCATAATATTGATTATCTTGACACAATACTTTGGCACGTGCACACACACACACAAAAACGTGCACTCAGAAAACGTACATTCCGAGAACGCCTTTGCCTGTTCTCCAGAGACCTATAATTAGGTAAATGAAAGTAAAGATTTTCATTTGTTTCTCAGTGTGCACAGCACCTGTGAGTAAACATGTTGCGTAGAATACAGAAGATGTATACATAATGTGTGAAAGGAGATGTTGACCTCCTGTGGAAACTGTGAATCTCCTGGAGGATAGAGAGTAAATTAATACCTTAATAAGCTGTAAGTTTTAACCAAGGAAACTTTACTCAGTAATAATCAACCAGGCTTTGGTCACTGGGACATCTGCCATTACACAGCAGAGTATCTAAAAAAGCCAAGGAAAACAGTTTTAAAAGCTTTAAAAACTCTACAGAATCAATATTAAGAATCTTTCCCTTTGTTGTTCTATTTATTTATTTTTTTGCAGAACCTCTAACCAGTACCCCACCTGCTGTTATATAACATTTGAACAGCACAGAGTTCACTAGAGCACTTTCCACAGAGCCTGAAAAAAGTCACAGAATCTCTGGGATTCAGAGGCGACTTGGAAATAAGCCAACCAAAAGTGGTCAGAGGTGTTTCTCAGGACCATGCTGACCACCCAATGGACTGCCCCCTGCTGCATTACACAATGACAACAATCACCACCTTCCTCAGGGGACATCTGGTTCACCAGCTGTGACTTCACTCATAATATCATCTTGCTGCTTAACTGACCTGTGCTTAAAACTTTATTCATTGAGAGCAACTCGGGTCAATCACTTTGCTGCGCCCTGGGATACTGTGCCATGGCCTCTGCCGAGACTTGTTCCAGCAACCTGCATGTCTGCATGCTTTTAACTACCACACTACCTACTGCCTTTTGTGTCTTTACTGCAGCACACTGATGTCAGGACATTTTTGGCTGATCTTGTTCGTAGAACTTGCTCAAAGCATAACCATATTAAAAACACAGTTTTTGCTCTGACCCCCCCACCTCACATGTACTGCTGAGAAAAAAAATAGTACCATGATTTACAAAGAATCAGAGTGCTGTATCGTGCTACAGAGTCTCTAATAAACTGCCAGGCAATTAAAAGCACTTTTTAAATAGAGGAATCCACGTAATTTTAATGGTCTCTTGTCTGTCATTAAGGGACATGACAAACGAGAGAGTGGGACAGAGCTCTGATTTGTATGCCGGAATACTCAGGGGCCGTAATCAATCATGACCACCCACCAGACTCTTCAGGTTTGCTAGCAGAAGCTCACTGCTCAGGCACTAAGTGGCCCACTGGTGATAGCACAGGTACGACAACACGAGATGATTATATGACAGGGCACTCAGTGATTGGGGTCTCCATGATTCTCCATGACTCACGAGGACTCCTGTTCCTGTACCTGCACTCTGTGGTGCTCCTGGTTACAAAAATGGAAGTTGTGACACATTCTCAAATGACCAGACTAATGATATAATCGGTTTATGGAGCACAGAAAACAGGAAAATTACATTAACAATGGCGCGTATTATTTATTAATTTAATTGACGCTCTTCTCCATTGCACCTACGGTATTAAGGTAGTTACAGTGATTTATCAATTTATACAACTGGGTAACTCTTACTGTATACATTTAGGATGAACAGCATGATCAAAGGGGCTAGATCAAAAGGTGGTATTCAAACCTGGGTCCATCATGTGCAGGGCAATAGCTCCAAATACTACACCTGCTGCTGGAATTCAGGAACAACGTGATGAACTTACAACCTTTTAATGACTAACAATTTCTGCCATTTATACCAGTGGCTACTTACCAAAGCAAATCTGTGCTCAAAGGTCCCACAGAAGGCCTCTGAACCAGCAACCTTCGTGTTACAAAATAATAACTGAATAAGAGGAGTAAAGTTTAGTCTAGAAATATAATGTGTTGCTAACAGTCCCACTGTATGAACTATTTGCCCAGTATTATTTAAGATCTGACAAAAGAACATGTTGAGGCATGAAAAGTATTAAATGCTCAGGAAACATTTATTCCATTAATATGAAACAAACGGTGAAAAAGCAACAATGCAAAGCATGTAGGCTCATATATTAGCTGGTTATATTTAGAAAGAACTGTCACGCTGTGTTTGGAAGCACTGGCTATTAGCTTCTATTGATCAGAGAAGACTCACTGAGCAAAACCACTGAGGAGCCCAGGCGCTCGTTTCAGAGGAAAGCTTCCCGACGGTACTTTAATCAAACATTAAAGTTTATGATGTGGATAATCTACCTGTCAATACCTGGGACAGCACAAGGCACTGTAAATTAAACGGCAAATCTACATCCAAACTCCTCAGATTTAAGTCAACTCTCATTTCCACAGTGACACCTTTGGGCATCCATCTGCCCAAAGTCACAGGGCTAGCAGAGTGGCAAAAAATAAATAAATATTGAGAAGTGAGGGAAGATTTGAAAAGGAGTATAGAGCTGATGAGACTGGAGGAAAAAATTAGGTGAACAACAAATCAATGCAGCATGGACCACTGGTCAGTCACAATCATCTGCGATCAATAAGTGCTGATGTTGCACCTGTTTTTGGCACTGTGTGTGACATACTCCTCTCCATAAAATTAAACAAGCACAATTTAACTCAACACAAGTTTACAAGGCTGTCACAGCTACTAAAAAGGAATGGCAGTTAATCAGGAAATAAAATATTCTTGAGTGTGCAATTTTTTGACATAGCACTCCACTTTTGAAAAGTCTATACATTGATTTTTCCCACATACCATTTTTTTTAGTAGAGTACACAATGCATTGTAACCTTCCTCCCTCATAAGCAAAGGTGCGTGCGCGCAGACACATACACAATCAATATTCATCACAGGAAAACATTCTACAGGTTATAAACAGCAGCAGATCAGTGACGATTCCATACACCTCCACTAATCCCGGTTACCCTTAGAACCTCACATATTGGATAGAAGATTTTACTGAGATTCGTGGGTCATCTGAGTCCAGCAGGTCATTAGACAGGGCATAGCGTTAATGAGCTGAGATAAAACATAGACACAGATGTCAGAGGGTTTTGCCAGAGTGTATCCTGCAGAATCTCTGCACCTCAATAGTCAGAAACACTCCCTGGATTGAGGACTGCCATGGGGGGTAATCTCTCATGAGTGAATAAAGGGGAACCTGTGGAAACATCCAGGATGTGCTTGTCCACTCAGGGAGCAAATCATACACCCAGACATAAGCTAGAGGCAATGAGAGAGAAAACAAAATAAAGCAGAGACAGGTCTGAGGATTATCCACAATAGAGGTTTTACAGCAGTAAATGATTCCTTGTTGGGCTCCACGAGGCCAACATCTTGCCCTGACTTTGTTTAGATGGTTTTCGTGCACTAAATGACCTCCCTTAAGAGCACCGCACGTCTGCACCGGAGGACACGCATTAATGAAACGCACTCAGCTGAACTGGTCCATATAATTGCATTGAGGGAGACTCTCCTTCCCTTCTCAGTCAGGCACCTTTAAGCAGATGGCAGTGGCGTAAAAATAACAGTTGACCAAACAGAATAAAGGAGCAGTCAATCCATTTATCCAAGTCTCTCTGCTCTGGGCTGCTGTGAGCACATGGCTTCAAGACACATTTGCCGATCTGTTGTTTCTGTTTTTTTTCTCCCCTCAGTACTACAGATGAATATAGATGGCTTCACACATGTCTTCCCCTTTGTTCTGGAGCCATTGCTCATAATACTGAGTGGTTTCCGAAAAAGTGCAGAAAGTGTCATATTATAATTGTTTCCGTACAGGACAATTATTCTAGTCCTCTGTTTATGAGCTTTTCGTCCATCCATTCATTACATGGTAGTCCAAAGTCTATCCCCGAAACACAGAAGTTAGGTACACACATTCAGACACACGTTGACTTATATGCTCTCTCTCTCTCTGTCTCTCTCTCGCACACATGCACGCACGCGTACACACACACACACACACACACACACTCTACTGTCACCAATTTGCATGTATTTATCGAGCTGACAATTTCTTCCAAAGCAACTTACAGTATTAAGTTAGAGTGATATACCCATTTATCCAACTTTTCTACTGGAGTAATTCATGGTAAGTACCTGTTCTCAATGTGTCTCAAGGTATTACAGCAGGAAGTAGAACATGAGTCCTTCAAGAGGAAGGCAGGTCCTCTAATCGCTGTGCCACCTATTGCCCCCCAATTCACCTAAAACACATGTTCCAATCATGGATAATCATGCTTGCAATATTTTTACAAGTAGAAACTTTATTGGTCTGTAAGGAAGTTGCTTTCTGTTTATCTTTTGCACAGAAAAGCCATATGTTACACACCCTACTTTGTGTGGCTGGTTAAACCTTCTCCAAAACACACGTCAGCAGTGAATGGAAACCCAGCCACTACTCCACTCCAGCTGATACAAGGCTGGTCACCAGATAGGCCCGTGTCCATTCACATGCAGAAGTACCCTGACTGCTGAAGTACCATGACTCAGTGAATGTTTTGCACCTGTTGTCTGGGATACCACAGACCATTGTCCCACCTGAAACTCCTGAGACAAAACAAGTATGTTCTCTCAAAATATCAGGGTGTCTAGATGAGGTCATTAACAAGAGCACACAAGGAAACATCAACACTTAAAAACATGTGTTGTATTCATATCTTCAGTCCGGAGTGACAATCTTATGGTGACGAACAGCAAGAAGTGAGATCCATCACTGGAAAAAGATCGATGGGTTACACTGCAGATATTATTACTGCTAATGATTCACTTCAAGTGGCAATGGCCGGGGTATGATCCGTCTCCCTCACTGCCCGTTTTCCCGCCGTATCTGAGCAGCTGACAGCAATGGGGAATATTCATTCATTTGTGCTCCCGTCCTGTCACCAGAAATGTCATCCCTCAAGACTGGGCCGCGGCAAGAAGATCCCAATCATTACTGCTGTAATAATGTAGCAGCGTTGCTGTGCGGCTGCCATCGGCAGTGGCAGGTGTCAGGGCGGCGCTAATGAGCTGTACCTACCTGGTGGCCGGCAGGGTGCTGACTCGGGTGAAGAAGACAGACGGCTCCACGTCCACATGCACGCCAAGCAACAGCTCGCGGTAGTAGCCCTGCACTTGTCCCAGGCCCCCAGAGTACTTAAAGTGCAAGATGGCCTCCAGTGTCTGTAAAATTGGAGATGTTGGGAGAAGAAAACAATAGTCGTTTTAAAAGTGTAAACACCATAAATTACTTCCTGAAAGTTTCATAAATTATTCAACGGGGGAAAAAAATCTCAGGATGCAAGACTTTACATGAACACTCACAGGGCAGCAGAAGTGTTACCTTTCCAGGCACCTTCACAGCGTGCTGTCATCATTTCGCCTAACTTCTTGAGGGTCTATATGCTGTATTCTGTCCAGCACAGTGAATGTGAGGCTATTTATCAACTGATAAGTGATACAATCACCTATGTTGGATCCTCTGTACTATCACAGACATTTTTCTTGTCAATGTGTTGTAGCATATTGATAATTTTCTTCTAGAACAGTATCGCCACCTCATTCCCCAGGTTATAAGAACTCAGTTAGCTGAGTGGCAACAGGAGCAGAGAGCTGGACGGGGGTAAATGCTGCCATCGCACCACCTCCATCAAAAATCTCTCAGTCCCCTCCCCCCGCCTCCCCTCCAGTGCAGAGATAGTTCTTATTCCCTGTCGAAGGCCTCATAGAAGAAGACACGTATACATCAAGACTGATCCTGCTCTCCCTCCATGTTCCTCACCCATCTCAAAGGTACCTCAGTGCTGCAAACACCTGATACTGCAGTCACAGTGTGTGACAGATCTACAGCAGGGGACTTGAACAATGCTGGTTTGGACTGGAATCAGGATTGCTTTGTGCTTGCCACATTGCAGATGCAACTATACTATCAGCAGTGGACACTGCTGGAATATCGGCCCTGTTATACTGCACACATCAGTGGCCCCCACATATGCTTCAGTGGTTCATGTGCAGGTAGGAGGTGGGGAACAGTTCAAGGCCCTTGTGCACAAACAGTGATTGGGATCTTACCCCCTATGGAGAGAGACAAAGACTGGGATTGGTACCTAAACAATTGCTGCTGATCTTTGTCTGTGTGTGTGTGTGTGTGTGTGTGTGTGAGTGAGTGTGAGAGAGAGAGAGAGAGAGATGGGCAGGGGGCCTATAAGGTACTTAGTTCTTGAATGTGGGAGTAATTTCAACAAATTAGCCATTTTGCTGTGACAGAGGCCACTGCAGGCTCATGTGAGATGAATTTCGTGATCCCCCAGGACCTGCACGTTTTAACATGTGAGCACAATGGAGTCCCTGAACTGATACAAGAAACATTACCTAGCTGTATAAGTTATTATGTAATCAATCAGTTATTAAGTATCGAGCTGCTTTTTGAGAGAAGTGGTGGCAAAATGTAACAATAACAATAATAATAATAGTTGAAGAAAACCATTTGCTAAATGAATAAATGTAAATGGAAGAATAATATTAATGAAAAAGCCCATGTAACTAAAAGTGTACTTCTATATGTAAAAGCATTCAGTTGGGAACTCACTGAACTAAATCATCATCATCAACAACAACAACAACAACAACAACAACATAAAGAGAAGCCCTATAAAACTGTAGTTGTAACCAGAGTAATCATTAAGCCTGGCTTTCCATTTCATGGCTACAGTGCAGTGAAAACATATTTCATTAAGTGTGGGTCAGCTTCAATGCACTGTTCCAGGACCAGGCATAACTTGTCTGTCATGTGTTACACTTGGAAGCAGTAACAAAATACTAATTAATCTAGCCAAGAAAGTATGTTTAGCTGCTGCCTGGAGACCTAAGGGAAAACAAAGAGGCCAACTGCAGCTCTGATCTGACGGAAAGTGAACAGGGCCCATCCCTCACAAGCTGTGCAGGCTGCTTTTTGTACACAGCGGCGATGCCAAGTTCCTTTCCTTGTGCTGGGAGAGTGACAAGCTAATGGAAGGGAACCTATCACGGAAACAGAAATGGCTGCAGGGGTGTGGAAGAAGACCCAGTCACCAAGCCAGAGGCAATGTGAAGAGGCTTAGCTAGTGCGAGTCTTTCATTAGCACCAACAACTGGATATGGTCCGGCCCACCACTATGAAGAGAATCACTATTTCCCCAAAAACAATAAGCCTTTCATCATGTAAACAAGTTCCAAAAGCTCACCGTACACTTTGAGAATAATCTTGGAGAAATGAAGTATGAACTTATAAAACTGCATTAACAACCAGTGGCGTTAAAATGTTACACAGAACTTCAGCAAAGTTCTTAAAATTTCAAATACACCTGGAAGCTTGCATGAGATAATTCATAATATTTTGCAGATGGCGTTAGATTGGATGATTAGTCACATATCTCATTACACATTTTTTATGATCTAATCCTGCTGTCTATCAAGAACAAAAAGCAAAACTGAAATCACTAGGTGTCTAATAGTTCATTAGAGGTTGTCCAAGATGAGAAGAAAAAAGTAATACTATAAAAGGGTTATGCATGTTAGTTGTTATTAATTAATAAATGGAAAAATGATAGCTGCTTTCAAAGGCTAATTGGGTTTTGTTCCAGCTCCCGGTTGACAGGAGCAGAGAATACAGAGAAGTCCAGGGAAAGCGATCCAAATCAACCTGGCCCAATTAACATCAGTGAATTTAACATGGAAACCTGGAAAACCTGGTAATGTAGGTGCCCAGAACAAAGTCACTCCGAGCTTAGGGCCACTGTCTGACCATCTGATTCTCCCAGTTTGCGTCCCACCCCTCCTGAGCGTGCCCTTAAGCAATGTACTTACACAAAAATTGTTCCAGTAAAAACTATTCAGCTGTATAAATGAATAAACTGTTGTAGGTAGTTTAACACTGCAAGCCACTTCAGAGAAAAGCATCAGCTAAATCAGTAAAGAGCAAATAGAATGCAACAAAAAAGATTAATAAGTAAAACATTTACTGAAAACATTTATATTTCTTGAAACATTTCCTAAAATATTTCATTGATTTAAAAAAAAAAAAAACACTGCTCTTAATATACTGCATCAATGTCAAATTAAAATGACGCACTTGGTGTGATTCTACCTTCTAGTTGTGATATTGCTGTGAAGGTTTACAGTAGCACACACTCAATCAACATATAAACCCTCAAAAGTTATAATATGAAATCATCCAGCCTCACAGATTGTGCAAAACTTGGCCAGGCTATGCAGATAAATGTTACATAAGCCAAAAAATTGAAGTAAAGGAAAAGCCATATGCAGGCAACGCTGTCAGTTCAGCCAGCAGAAGGAGAGATTTACATATATATAGCACAGCAGGAGAGCATGAAATGAGTTGAGTATACATTTCTATAGCAAAAACAAATACTTTGCTAATGTGTTTTTCCTGTATGATAAATACTCATACCGAGAAGGAGTGATACTGTTTCAACATAAGAAACAAACAAATGAGCGGTTCTTGGAGGGGAACTCTAGCCCACCTTTTCACTGTATTCCCCATGCAGCTCTGTGATGCCATCATCTCGGCCAGCGGACTTGTGAATGAGCTCAGAGATTTGATTTAGACCACACTGTTGCGGAGTTTGCTCCAAACTCCAATTACCCTGCTTAAAAAGTGTTTGTGGAACTGCATGCTATAAAACTCAGAAACTTTGTTTTCAATCAAACCTTTGTCTCCACTACTCCCCAAACTAAACTGTCCTTTGTGAAAATTATATAAAAGATTTTAAGCAGTTTGATGAGATAACTGTTTATCTGTCTTTATAAAAAACTGAAGAGAATGAGTTTGATCTTAAAATTACACTGAAAGAATGCAAAGAATCAATAACAACTGTCAGGCCCAGGCAGAAACCAACAAAGGTTCAATCCAAAATAATGAGTTTGCTGGCATGCACACGTCAGTAATGTTGTCATATGGTGTGTAATAGAGAAGATGTGGACTACAGAGACAAGATGAGCAGGGGAAAATAAATCAGACAAACGGAACAAGCACGCACAATTTTCCAGCAGTGTATAATTGCATTACAGTGAAGGCCTTGTTTATAAATTACTGGCCAAATATTTAAATGTGTCAGCAATTGGTGTTCCAGTTTTTTCAGTGGAGAATGATGAAAAGTGGTCAACATCTGACACTGCTCAAGCATAAGGTCTACTAAAATCATCATCTAGTCAGTTAATATCCCCTCTATAGAGTGACCGTGCGATAACCTGTTATCATGCACCTTCCTTTAGGGCAGCTGCTTAGCAACACTCCAGCACTGTACAGTACAGCAGTGGTTATTGACTAATCTACTGTATAATACACGGCCTTTTAAAACAGACTGCATTAAAATATGCCATATAAGAATATACGATCAGAATGAACCTTAGATATCTAGAGTGGAGGTTTTTGGACTCCTTTGTGGACTTGTAAACAGAAGGGTTGCCATCTAAATAAAAGTAAAAATAAATAATATTACTTTACTACTACTACCCTCTATGGCATAATTCTTTGTGAAGGTAATCAAGTTTCAATGCATCAAAATGAATGCAGTATTTTCTCTGAATTTATTTATGGTCATTGTTCACGAAGGCCTCCTCATTTTTCATCAGATTCTTAGAGGTGTCTGAGGCGTAGAGCTCTGATGTGCATTTGCATAACAATGTAAAGTTTTGAATTTTTCTAATAGAATATAACATTTAGTAGTCCCTTGGTATCCAAATCTAATTTGTCCTTGAAATCCTTTGTGGATACCAAAATCACGGATATCGAGTGCGTATTTTCAGTGATTTTAAATGGGAGAAAAATAGATAATAATGTGTTCCCATCCTATCAGAAAACACCTATATAATTATCAAACCATGATTTCAGCATGATAAAACACCCTAACTACCAGGTTCCCATTTAGGAAACACTTAATGTCACCATTAATTTGCATGTTTATAACACATGGTACAGTATATACAGTACAGGACATTTTGTGAGTTAGCACTGTCATTGGTGTCATGTCTGTACGCAGTGCCATGGGAGATGAGAGCGCACACGCATGGGGTTTGGAGCAAGAGTTCACAGTGTTATGAGATGTTGAACGAAGAGAATAAAGATGTGATTCAAAGTAACTTTTAACCTGCTTTACTATGGCTAAACCGACATTTAAATAAATAATTTATTTAAAAAATGAGATGTGTTGATGCTGTGCAAACACGTTCAGACAAACTCAAAAAAACAGCTGATAACACCCCAAACATCAGTGCACGCATGTTCTGAACTTCAGATAAATCCATAACAGTACACAACACAGTTTATTACTTTTATACAGTATTTGTTTTATTACAGTATACTGTAGGGTACTGTACATACCTGATGATTTAAAAAATTTATTTAGTTTTTTAATGACAATATAACAAAGGTTTCCATCCTGATGCTAATATTTAGGTATCAATTTTCCTGTTTTTCCTGAGCTGTTATGAACATTCAGATATTGAGAGCTTGGATACAGAGGGATTGCTGTACAGATTTAAAGGACTTTGAACATTTAAGGTAATAGACCATTAATTTCAAAATAATTTAATCATACATAGAGCAGAGTTATGTGTTCATTGGGGGTTAGCATGGGAATTCTGAATGGATGGCTAGAAGTACTTTGGCATGACTCTGATGCTGTACAGCAAACTGACCATGTTCTGGAAGGTCAGGACTAAAAGGCAGACATGCACAGTGTCTGTGTCCTGGACACCCTGTTGAGGCCCCCAGAGGCCGGACAAAAAATAGAAGACAACTGGTCCTGGACCCAGGTCCCAAAGAGGGTCCAGGTGATCGAATCTTGCCACATATAAAGCTAGTGAGTGTGCTGATGATGTGAACACACGCATCTCTATTGTATCATGAATTTATCAGTTTAAAAATGCCCATATTTTGCAACACACAAAAAAAAATGTGGTGTCTAAAACATAAATTTCATGATGATAATCCTTTCAGCATCCTCCTCAAAAGCAATACAATGACAATCCCATCACATTCCCCAGAAAATACCACAAGTAACCTATAATTTACTAAAAACTCCTTTCCCTGAAAACCAGAAAAAACCAATAGAACACAACAGAGTTTTACAAAAGAATACTGTACATTTAGCTGTATGAAATCAAATGTGCTTTGTCTTATCTTTCTCCTTTTCTGAGAGATGTCCTTTCAGCTGCGCTTGGAGGTAGACCGTAGTGAATCCGGGCTAAACCGCCAGAGCCCTCCACCTGAGTGCAAGCCCAGCTGTGCCTTTAAGGCACACAAATGGTTCTCTACCGTACAACCATACAGTGTAGCCTGCTGACAGGGTTGGAACCAGAAATGTGCATTTGTTTGTTTAGCTTTCTGCTGAAAGACCAGCTAACACTTTAGAAACATGCACTGATGAGTAGCTTCACATTCTGCATGGGGATCCAAAGGGTGAGAAATAACGTATTGCAAGGTCTTAAACCTGGCACAGCAGCACATCAGTTAGGTAGATTTCAAGGGTAGGGAGCTAATATAGGACCGTAGGGCAGTGCAAATGTCCCAGAGTACCATTTAACTGTGAACAACAGCAACAGTGTGTTGCTAGTGCCTTCTTCATTCACTCCTCAGCAACAACACTGCCTAGGCAACTAAAATAACTGGAATAACTAATTCACTATTCTGTGGCTGTAAGATTTTCATATTCTATTTGTACCAACATGCACGTGATTTTTTTCAATGACTTCTTATTTATATTAGCTGAATCCCACATATGAAAATGCATTTTACTACTTTAACGCTGACAGCTAAAAAGCCCCGGATCAAAATAACATATTTGCTGATGCGCTAGCGTAGTATGGGTTCAATGGCCAGGTTGTGAATGAGAATATGGACTGCTTTGGTATCACATGCTTGCTTAAACTGTTTTTGTAAACTTTTACTTATCTGATGCCTTTGCAAATGTGACTTAGTATCAGATTGTCAACTTTAGAGCCATTCACCATTTGTACAGCAGGGTCTTATTATGTATGAATTCAAGAAAAGTACGGTGATCAAGAAAAGGTATTTAAACTGGAAACACGCAAGGTGACAGCCCAACCAAGACTCTACCTACTGACATGTACTGTTAACATTTTGCTAGAGGAACCATAACACAGAATTACTGGATATTATCTAATACTTAGGTATGTTGTCAAACACTTTTTACAAAAATTTTCAAATGACAAACTGCTTGCATTAATAATAATACTTGTATTATTTTACTTATTTATTTATTATTATATACAACAGAGCAGACAAAAAAAAAAGCCTGGAACCTGATCATGAGGAAAATGTGGTTACTTGAGTAATTATACATTTGCACATCAAGGGAAGTGGTTTTCCAAAGAACATAAACAGAGCTAATTCACTCTTGGCACCAGTTCCCCGAAAAGTACATTACCTTGTGCCATAAGTATTTGAACAGCTGTCCCGAATATAATTTATTCTCCTGATGTATTGCAGAGCGAGCTATTTATACCCTGTCCTGCTCCATGAAGCGGTGTGCTGGGGCTATTTTAAGGCAGGAATAGCACACCTGTGTCACTGGGCTGTTCGTCCCCTTCGTGGAAAGCGCGTGACAGATTGCTTGTTTGTTTACATTGTATGTCACCAACGGGCCTTTGAGAGTACGAGTTCAGGGGCTGGAAACAAGGCATTTATGAAAGCTAGTTCAGCATTTATGGGTGATGCTAATTTCTCCCCAAAAATTGATAAACTTAGTATTTTTCAGATTACTTGTGTAAATCCTGTTTTTTCCAGTCCGGTTGAATAAGGCAAATGTCCACTGTGAGTGAGATACAGAGCAGTGTTGCTCTGGAAACCCTTCCCTGATCAATGGCTTTCAGTAGAGAGCAGGTAAGGTGGAGAGCTGTGGCAGGTGGGCTTTACAGCAGCATCAGTCTGACGGGTTAGGGACAGGCCGCTAACAGAAAAGGCCCATGTGTTTGTGTGGGTGAGCATATGTAGCATCGCAGTGATATTAGGAGATGAGGACCACAGGGACACAGCTGGATCGCAGGACCCATGAACTGTGACAAGGTGACAGTGGCTCACAATGCCCAGCCCTGCAACATGAGCAAAGGCTCAAAGCACTGATCAATGACTCACACAAAGGGCTGCACAAAGTCCTGTATCATCACCACTGACACGTGCAATTTTTAACGGAAAAACTACCAGTTTGATAAGTAAACATTACAAATTTCCCAATTTCATTTAGTTCTCCTTAGCAGGACTGTTTTTGGTGAGACCTATTAGCATTTTACATTGTCTGTTAGCACTTTAGCATGAAACTTTAACAAGTATAGACATCCCTCAATTTCTGCCCACTTGCATAACGTGTTTTGCGTAGAATGTAATTTGATTTGTAGATTTGTAATTTTTAATTTTTTCAATACCATTTCTCGATTTATGCACTTGATATAATGTATCTATTTAGTGCTGTGTTACATACGAGAACCTGGTAATATTTAGTGCTCTTCTACATATACAGTAAGGGATTAAGTTATCACTGGCCGTAAGAGTTCTAGGGGGTTCGTGGTATATAACAGCCAAGAAAGCCAGGTTGTTAATAAAACGGTGTTGTTTCTTACTTATAAAAGTTTGTATGGGGTTATTGTTTGAGGTTGTTGGGTTTGGCTGGAATGTATTACAATCTTCCCTATAAGATATTTCGGAAATGGCTACCTCAATTTACGTATTTTTACACAATGTAGCCTTTTCAGGAACTTATTAGATACATAAATCAAGGGATCATCGTAAGCTTGTTTTTAAGACCACATGTACAACTTTGTGAGTTTGTGAAAGGAAATGTATCAGAGTGGAGCTGCAGAAGGCCCTGATCTTTCACTGGTATTGGGCTGTGTGTTCCAACAAGAAGGTGTTACTTGCTTCAATGGCTAAGGTGTAGAGCTGCTTAAATTAGCATATCCATTCTAAAGAGATCTGTCTGGGTTAGCCAACTTGCTACAAACAACCATTTTAAACCTCCAACTTTGTTCCGTTTTGGAAGACTGTTCAGCCTGCTGGACTAAATAAAGATCAAAATAAATGAAACAACTGCTTGAAATAGCAAACTAGTAATTTTACGAGAGAAAAAAAAATCCTCCAAACACTTTAAATTAGATTATTTATTTTACTGTTGTGTTGCTTCATGTAAGGAAGAACAGCACAAAATAATAGCACTCATGAATCTCCTGGTGAATTACAAACACTCAAATCGTAATTTGAATAATCATTTCAGTATCACTTCTGTTTATTGTAATTTCCTATCTTTTTTAAATTTCTCTATGAATTTACCAATCGCCCTCCGTTTATAGAAATGCATTCATTAGGATGCTACATGGACTGCTTTACTTAAGGGAAAGCAATATGTCCTGCAGAGTCCATAAAAGACGTGATATGAACATAGGGGCCTGAAAAAGGCTGTAGGTGCGTTTGTCTATTTGGGGACAAGAAGAACTTCAATCACATGACAACTTAGTGCACTCAGCTATAGAATGACCACTGAGTTTCCATCATCTCATCGGGTGCAGTGATGAAAGGCACCCATGCAGAACTTATCTACTCATAGTGGGCCGGAGTGAATTAGCGCCTTTGCCGATATACAGCATAGTAAGTACATCAGGATCTGTGCAAGTTCTAAGCGATGTGCCGTCAACTGTTTTTTGTCCGGATGTAAAGAATTTTCAAAAACACAGTTTCAAGCAACTGCCCACAGTGATCTCCCTGCATTTATTAATGAAAACCTGAACTCTGTTTTCTAAGAGTTGATGCATTTCTGACTGCTCAAAACAGCAGCAGAATGATTAATTGTGCTTAAAATGAATCAGGACCAAATGGGGTATAATGTGTGTATTAAATGCCTTAAGTCTGCTTTCAAGAAAAAACAAAAACAACAATATTTTGTTATCTTAAATGGGAACAAGATTTGATTTACTACTGAAAAAGTCCATATGTCAAATGTAACAGTAGACTAGGCGCTCATCATCAATTCTATATGCTGCTACATATATAATATACTCAGCTGAAAATGGTGGTATTAAAATAAATGTACTTTGAAAACAATGTGTCCGCGTCTGTGTCTCTCTGTTTTCAAAATACAATTTTATTCATCTTGAGTTGCATATCAATTTGAAGACATGTCTGTTGAAGGAATCAATGTAAATGTCAGAAACACGGAACGCTCCGCTGGGTGGGAGGCAGCAGAAGGGTTTTTCAAACAAGAACACAACAGCATATATCTCTCCATGATGGCATGTGCAAATGCCTGGGAGTTAAATGTTCCTGCAAGAGGAGTCTCATGACATGCTATAAATAAGAAAGCCCAATAAAGAGTGCCCGTGCTCATTTGCAGCTCCTCTATCCATTTTCTTCCACCACACAAACAAAATTCACTAATATCCAAAATACGAAAAAGATCAGAAATAAAAGCACTGCCATAAAAAATTTAAATTCAATTAAACTTATTTTTATAGCATACATCTCACCAGGGTTCAACAACTTGCATTGCTGACATTTTTGTTATTTGCCTTGAAGAGCAGACAACTGTGCAACTTGGAGGTAGAGATTTTACATGAAGGTGTAAAATGATGGAGAAGTTGCGCTTCACTGACAACTAGAGGCATAGAAGGTATATGAACATCTACAACTTGTTCACCTTCTGTTTGCTTTTGCTACACTTTCTCTACTCTTAAAAAAAAACTTAAGGCACAGCTTATTGTGCACAATGGCATTTGTCAGCATGCCAGGTCACACTTTATGCCAGGTGACTTTTATGCGGGGGGGGGCAGTTCGCAAAAATGTCCATAACAGCAAAAAGTTTGTTTCTTGAAAATTTGTAAGCCAGGGACTAACTATAATAATAAAACTAGAAACAAATAAACAGAGGTACATACAAACAGATGACAAAGACTTCTGGAACAGAGTCCCAGAAATTATCTTACAGTTTAATGCTTTAAAATAGGACACAGAGACAGTTGTAGAGGACAACACTTGTCAGATGTAGATACACACTACAGTTGCCTCCAGTTTTTCTCAAAATCAGCCTGTGAATCAGGGAGTAAAAACTTCACATGTCATGAAATTTCAGAGATGAGCCTCCCTATGGATAGACACTGCGGTGGCGATGCTGCAACTTAGATGCCTGAGCAGTATGAACAGCACGTACTTACTGCTTGGAGGGAAATGTATACACCGTCACTCAGTCCTCCCAGATGCATTTCTGCCCTGTTGCTGGTGTGGAGTCTTAATAGGTGTGGGATCCATCATTGTAATACAAAAAGCTGAAATTAAAGCCCTGTACTTCACTGTTCTGGACCTTTCTGTAGGTTTGGCCTCTAATTGTGGGTTCGCGTCAGTTTGACATTATCTAACTTGTTTTGTGCGTATCTATGATTCATTGTACAACGCTAAAGACTGCATGAAATGTTTCAGCCCAAGGATGTGCCTGACCTGACAGGGGACGGCACAGCCTCATAATTAAAGTCTTTTAAAGACCGCGCAGCACCCAGATTTATTTTTTAATTGCTCATAATCAGTCGCACAACCTCAATATTATGGAGACAGTACATGTATGCGTAACCCTTAAGAAAAAGCCCTGGAACACAGCCAGCAAGAGGTCTTAGAGACGGTCTTGACGTTTTATCAGATCGTTTAAATGTCATGCTCCCTAAGCATGCTCCATTAGCTCTGTGACAAATGTAGCCATAACAAGCTTCACCACTGTGGCTGGAGAGCGACCTGCCCGGCTACATGAGGGGTGGACACAAATGCACTAGACAAATCAACACTGGGGTCCAGTGGTAATAAGCCTGCTAAGCTTGTCCAGGGGACACAGGGACATGTCTCCCAACAATGCAGAAATGTCTTCAGCAGAGTCTTGAAATGTAGCACACACCTCCATTAAGCTCATCCACTCATCTATCCATCAATTACCCTTAACTACTTGTCCTGGTCAGGGTTGCAGTGGTCTAAGTCCTATCCTAGAATCACGGAGCTCTAGGCTAGGAGACAATACTCTGGATGGGATGCTCATGGCAGTCCAGAAAGTTTATGAAAACAGTGTTGAGACAGTAGGCCTGTTATGCATGGTTCATTAATTGAGAACAGGCTAAGTCAAATGTATTACAGAGCCCTAAGACCTGCTAAAATGATATTCGTTCAGGCTAAAGTTTTGTACAGTGAGTCATATCTCAGTCTAAAGCTGAACATTTTAGCCCAAAAAAGACGAGCACCTGATACCCCACACTGATAACACACTGCCCAACAGATGTGACCTCAGACTACCATTAACCCAACTGGATGAAAACAAACGGCTTCTGATTACGGATATTCAAAATGGTCTCATATTGCCCTCAAGCACAATAATGGGCAAAATTTTTGCTCAACTGTTGGGAGCTCATGTCTTCTTTTGAAAACTGATCAAGTTAATAGTGCTACAGATGTATATGATGCGTACTGACCAGCTTGATAGACTACAGTAACTCTGGATTTATTGATCTCTCACTGCACAACCACCAAAATGCACCAGAATTAGTAAACCTTGCTGATAAACGGCCAATGTGAGCAGGTAAGAACACATTTACCCTCTGAAATACAGATGCATTAAAATTTAGTTGGTGCTTAAGTATTGTTTGAGTTTCACCAGGGGGATACAGCTGTGATGTTCCACTGAACCCCCGAATATAAAATGTATAAAGAAACAAAGCCATATTTCAACAAGATTTTTACAGAATATAGCATACTGCGAAAAAAACAGCAAACAATGAATGTTAGTTTGTTTCCCCTCAAACTCAGCTTCAGAGCAAGTAATTTATAGTAACTCAACTGTAAGATCATTCAAAAATACTGCAATAATGAAAGCAGAAATCTGGTCAATTCAAAATGGCTAAATACCAGGATCTTTACAGCAATTAATGTATGTAAATTTATAAGTTAAAAACAGGCATGCAACAGTCAATATATTTCATAAAGTTAGTTGACATTTTCAATTACAGAAGACAGAACCAATTAAGGATGGAAAACATACAGCTATTGCCATTTAAACAGGCAATTACATTTTATTGCTAAGCTGGTGAAATCCTAGCACTCCATAAGAACAATCTTGTTCCGTTATCATTCAGGAAGATGTTGCAAGCTCAGCGCAGCTCATAATAGTTTACTGCAGAGGTAAAACCTGCTGTGGGGGGGGGGAAAAAAAACCGCTGTAATCTGCTCCCCTGTTATTTCTTCTTTTTGTGTGTGCTATTTTCTAAGTGACTAGACATCACACCTAGCCATCACAACAAACCCACAAGTGCCAACTACATAGCACTACCAACCTGAACTTAGCACGAAAGCATTAAACCTATTCAGTGGACCAAGGCTACATATTCAAATCGTAATGTTTAGCAACTGTGCACGTCTAGCAAGGATATATTGACTAGAGGGTACCAAAGTAAGGAGCACTGGTGCTTCAACTCCTGGGCTGTGGGTTCAATTCCATCTCAGTCCATGTGGAGTTTGCAATTGTGCTTTGGGGAAAGGGTTACAGTACTGATGGACAGATGGAAGAACAGTTTTGGTTGGATGACCTAGTAGCAAATTCAAAATGCTGAACAGACCGTTAATTGTCTTGGGTTTCTCAGTCAATGTTTAGAAATGTCAAAAAAAAAAAACTATCTGCAATAAAAAAAATATATAAATTTCCATCTTGCAATACTTGAATGAATGGACTCAGACGGAAATCACCCGGCAAGGAGGAAAAAAGGACAATAAATGAAAATATTGTTCACAAGCTACCAGAATATGCACTGGAGATCAAAACAATGCCCTTGCTGTGAGCAGTCTGATGGGCCAGAGTTACAACACAAGAGGGAAGCGAACTTAAGAAACATGTTTAGTCCACTGCTTAACAAGGCACTTGAGTTTAAAGGAAATGTCTACGTTGACTTGTAGTAGATCAGTTACCTGATCTAATTTGTGGATTTTTCCCCACCATTACTTTGCTGAAATTCCAGCCATTAAAATATTTTTCAAATCATTTCCATTAAACTGCTTGCAAGGCTATCTAAAAATATTATTCTGATCTGTGCTCAGAATTTTAAATATAGTCACGCTTGCAATTTTTCAAGGGTTGGAGCCTGCAGTACCTTTTCATTTTTTGCTGTTTCATTTTTCATTTATCTAGCGATGCGTGTGTTTAACATTTAGACAAAAAAGAAGAAAATCACAAAGGAGACATTAAATCTGATGACTCTGATCACAGCGTGAGCTTGTGAATGAGAACTGGGATTCTGTAACAGTAAGTGTAGAGTGAACTCGGTGAACTTAAAACACCCACTTTTCATGTAAACAAATAAACGTACCTGAGGGGATGTGGGCATCAGAATGGTGCCAGCACCTGATTTAGTAATGCTGTCACAGTGCACAGGAGTCGCACGTATCAGGAAACACAGATCAGCCTGTGCTGGAGCCCTATGAGACTCTAGAGATGTCTTGTACTCTTCATCCTCATCCTATTACAAACACTTCTGTGCCCTGCAAAAATAGTGCAGTGTCTCCTTGTCCTCTAACCAATAACGGCCATCTGTCAAGAAGGAGGGGCTTGTGGCACCAGATGTTCTTGCCCTTTGAAACCTCATTTTTTCCATTTCTTCCACCATGACTGCTGCCCGTATTTGATTGCTTGTCTGGTCAGCAGTCTCCCGCCATTGTCGCACGGCTCACGGAGGCTGCCATGGCGACCCCGTTCATCTACCAGGAGGGCAACTGATATAATCTACTCTACTACCTGTAGCAACCTTGTCTTGTTGCTCACATTCATTTGCATAGTAATGCACCAGTCTACTATGTGCTGCATGAGCTGCTCTCAGCAAAGCGTGTGCTTAGAATTTTAAAGCGTGGCATCTATGGCCAAACAGAACATGGCATCAATTTATAAAGCTAATTTAACAACATCAGAGCTACATACTGGGTGACGCACTTGTTAGACAACCAATCAAGCTGGATCCTGTAAATGCTAAAGGGGACTAGCAATGGTTCTCCTGACTGTTGGCCGAGCAGCAATGTACCAAGTGCCTCTGTCCCTGACAGGCTGTGTGGGACACTGCTACTCTCACGTGATGGGAACAAAATGCATGACAACAAGACACACAGACTGCACACAGCTTTCCATAAGTCACACAGAGACAGCAGCTACAAGACAGAATGTCTCCATTTTGTCATGCAACACACTGTACACCACATGTGGTACACTGGCATGGCAATGCAATACAATGAGTTCCACACACAGTCCTCTGACATGGTCATGCATTCAGTATTATCATGCTAACAACACTCAGACTCAGTATGCTTTGTAGGTGGGAAGCATTGTATGTCTTTCTAAAACAGCGTATTTACTACAGCTTTACTTCCATTGCAATACTGCTATCTATTTGACCATAAACTGCCAAACGGTTTTGGAGATAAAAAATGTAACTTGGCTGACAGACTGAAAGACATGTTTTGCCAAGCAATTGTCCATTTGTGAAAGCAAAATCAATGCATAGTTGTGATTAATGGGGATCAGTGGTGATTTGGTTCCTAAGCACTACAGCATATGGACCCACAGTTGGCCTGGCTGACTCCATCACAAACATGGATAGAATTTCAATCAGCAAAATAAAAGTATAGAATTATCCAAATTTTATATGCAACAAAGCACAAAGGAACATAAAAAGTGTTTTAAAAAATGATATATATCATTAATGGCTTAACTTTACTCTTTATTTGTCACCAGATATATTTAGGTTCACCTATAAATCAGTTATGTATTCTAACATACCCAAAGCAGTTTCCAATGCATTATAAAGGATCTCTGTTTTGTGAGGTCTCACTGTAGTGTTCCCAAAATGCATCTCCTGTCCATGCAGGCTATCTGCTGACAGAAATGGGCAATTGAATTTGGTCTCAATGCTGCCAGTCCCCTCCACTGTTTGATCCCGCCACATGCAATGTAATCTACCAGAGGCAGGTGTGAACTGCCAGGCAGGGGAGAGCACCCACAGCATGGCCTGGAGGCAGGGTGGGCAAGACCCTTCAAAATGAGACTTGCTCCGAGTCCCAAGATGGCCCAATCTAATTAGCTAGTTTTCCATACATTTTGGGATGGAGGCGAGGAGGTCACCTGGCGGACATGAAATTAATTTACAGGCAACTCTACGGAGAGCAGTCGTGGTGGGGTGTGAATGTGGTAAATCAAATTGTGCTTGTGTCATCAGTCAGAACCTCCTGATCAGTTGTAGGGCAACTCAGAATGAGCGTACTTGGCATTGTGGCCAGCTGCTGCCCACTGTCTCTCCGTCACATACAACTAATACAGACTCCCGTCACCACATTTATGGGAAGAAATAGTATTGCCACCCAGTTTAAACTTCTTCATTATTTTTCCACTGCTCTCCATTGTTTGAATAGTTCAACAATTTTTGAAAAGAAAACAACTATACTGCAGAGGTTAAGCTGACAGATAAGATTGTTTTTAATTTTGTTATGTAACCAAACATGACCCATTATGAAGCCACCAGTATTTTAAAACAATTTGTAAATTAAATACATATACTGTAGTGTGTTAAATAAAGCTTTCATTTTGTTTTTGTGAAACGCCATCATGCTAAACAATGGGGCCTGCTATGCTGGCCGTAATGCAGCCTTCTGACGCACACTTTAAGGTTTTCTGGAAAAACTAACTGAAAATGGTGCAAAGCTGCATAAATAACGCCACCTGGGACTCATAATCTCACAGTAATTTCACCTTTGAACTCCAGACTGAAGCAAGGATTATTATCCAATATTGCTGCAAGGTTGGACTGTGCATCTCTGGACCTCAGTTCTATCATTAACATCATGGTCTGCATGACAAGTGTCACGTAGGTTTCAGGCAATCAGGCCACACCTGAGAGATGGGGCAGACAGTATCCAGCCGTGATTCAGAATGAGATTTTCCCTACTTCATACCTCAGTTCTATTATGAAAAAATTAAATGAGGCTTTTAATAGCATTCACATCACCTGTGTATTTGCTCAATGTCAGTGTTTTACAATTTATGAATTCCAGCATTAAACAGTGTAATATGTTACATGCTATAATTATGAATACATACATTAATACGTAATTATAATCCTATAAATAAATATTATATTAAACACAGAAACACACCAAACCCATCCTTCACATAACAGACGATTTGATCCAAGATAACACCCCATTAGGCCGATTCCCACTGTGAAGGGGCTGAATTACTATTATGTCCTATGGAAGAACAATCGGTTCCCAGAATAAAAATGATCTTTTCTTTTCAATTTATCTTTTTCTTTCTTTATAGCCTTTTTCCATACCTATTGCAGTTTCTTTTCAAACTTTCATTTTTGGAGACATTTATATAATTTGGCTCATGAATGGTTATAATACACAGGGATGAAGTTTAAAAGATCACTGCCCATGTCTTTCACTTTAGCAAAGCACACAGATATGCAGTCTTCATTTGACTGCTAAATTAATGCTTGTCCATGTCAGCAATCATTGCTTAAATGGCAAAGTACAGGTTAACAGACCAGACTTAGGCAGTAAACCACCAATCTGGTTCCACTGTGGGACAAAACATTTTAACATTTATGACACCAGATTCATATCTGCCCAAAAATGTCTGAAGTGGTAATGCAGCTACACAGAATAAATTACCTGTTGTGTAGAGTAATCACATAATGGACAAAAAGGCTGTTGTACAGAATAATAAGCCCCCTGCATGAAGACAAGAAAGATATTTTTAAAAGCCACAGTAGTTTTTTTTTTTTTTTTTTTTTTATAATATTACAGAAAAGTGAATCAATCAGGAAAAATACTTGTAATGCATCACAGCCATGTACTGTTTTTCTTTCAATTCAGTATTTCTGCCTTGGTCCCCAATCAAAATTAAATGCAAAAGTCAAGCTACGGTCTCGCAGTGTGATTAATAACGGTTGTGCAAATGCTTTTGTATTTTTTTTTTTAATTCTAGAGTCAAAGGGCCTTATGTCCTTGAGCCAGGATATTTCCATTTAAGCCCTTGGACACACCTGTACACAAAGAAAAATACTACAGTTTCTACAATGGTTGAAACTAAAGGTTGTGATAAGTGCTATGAAAATGGCTGTAGAGCACAGATGCTGTTCTGAAAAGTGTCCATATGATTGCGTGTTGGCAGGACAAAGAAAAAAGTAGTGTAAATAATTCAAACGGTTGAACTTTTTGCTTCTGCTTATATTTGAATGTTTGGATTAACATAAAGAGTGCACATTTCAGTAGTGGCACTCAGTTCCACTCAGAATTTTAAAAGCCTTGGTAGAGTGGCAGGAAAATAATGCAGCACAAACTTTGCCACTGAACATTATAATGCTGAGGGGCAGGAATGCACTACTGAGCAGGACCATTAAGTCCAAAGCTATCCTTTGGCGTTTTAAGGCAAAAAAAGTGGACCTTTTGTCAATAAAATGTAACTAAAATGAAAGACGAAGTTTGTAGAAGAAATCCACACTCACAAACCAAAAAGCTTCTTTAAATTGCTTAATGAGATTTTAACAGTGAAATGTAACCCTCTGAGTCCCTAAGGAGCCACACTGCTGAAAGCAGGAATCAGTGTGATAAATGAATTCAGCATGTGACCAGTCAGCTGCGCAAACAGACGTCACTCTCTGGTGCTCAGGATGAGACTCAAGGCTTCTGAAGAAGCACGAATCCATGTTCTCTGTGAATCTTTTTACGCCATCAACTCAAAACTGACCACCACATCATGTTTCTAAATGTCTCTAATACTCAAAGAAATCTACAACTGGTCACAAAGACTATTTAGACAACTGGCATTTTTAAAGCCCAGTTGGTATAAAAGACATTGACTGAAAAATAGAATAAATATTGTTGAAGAAAAAATAATAATAATAATAATAATAATAATACTATTATGATAAAAACAATGCCAAAAACATACTGAATTAAATTAATGGACAGACTCTAGGACAGACTTTTTCACAACAAATGAGCAAGCGGTGTAGCCAACTGGACAAAAACTGACACTTGGAAGTGATAGAGTTAGGGAGATGTTGAGAGTTCAGAGCTTTGCTTTGTAGACTTGGTCCTTTCTGCAGGGATGTTTGAGAATTACTGTGGCTGGAGGCTTGCTATAAGAACACAAAGTGTCCACTTTAGCTTTCTGTGAACCTGTTTAACAGCTATGAAATTTACTAGCTGTCCGTAACAGATAGAACCTGCTGGAGCTCCATGGTTTGCTTCTGCTGACAGAGCAGCAACAAGCAGTCGGGGGCGATGATGCATTGCTCTCCCTCCCCTGCCCTGCTGCCTTCCCCATAGAAGTGGCTCCATGGCTTTCCAAACTGAATCATCTTCTTTCAGGAGGGAGTGGGGTGATCGCATCGTCACGACTGCTGCAGTCGCCAGCGGGTGACACTTTTTTTTTTTTTGTTTTAAATCTTATCGGCATAGACTCTTTATGTAGGCCGCAGCCCATTAGGGTCTAATTCCAGCTTTCTATCAGCCTGAGCCTTCTCTCTCTTTACTATCGGAAAGACCCCTCTCTTCAGTTTTCCGCCCATACGCTCTGTGCTTTATTTCAAAATAACGATGAGAAGGAGGGCAATAAGACATGCATATTAACTGCACACTGAAATACTCAGCTTCTGCCACAATGAGATTTTAAAAGCTTTTCCTTTATGACTTATGTGGACCCAAAAGCCATTATGTTGGAGAGAAATACTAGTGAATTCACGGAAAACATAATAAACAAAAACATATTTTCTCAAAGATACTGGAAGTTATTTTATATAACCACAAGACACAGAGCGAATAACAGACTATTTAATCACTGGGCTCTTTATGAATGAATTCTGAAAAATCCCTTTGGGTTCAGATTAAAAAATAATAATAATAGCTTCATGAAATGTATAATTAAAAGAAGGATTGGTCAAAGTCATCCGGTACGCGAATTCAGAAGGAGAATATAGTCACACACCAACGGCAGTCTCCCTGGTAGTCATTTGAGAGAAGTCATGTTTGTGAATGTATAGTCCAGCACAGGAATCAATCCTTGCCATGGGTACATGTTACTTACAGAGCCATATGGCTATTACAGCTGCACTGAGACTAAACTGTCAATAAGACCCATTGTGTTGCCTGTTTTCGTCAGCCCAGTTGCACATTACGAGTAAGACTTTGATTTTCCTTTGATTTGTTCAATAATTAGTCCTTTTTTCCTGCCACTTATGCTTCAGTAATGTGCTCAAATTCTTCTCAAACCATCCACACAAACCAAGAATGGGCAATTACTGCTGACTCCTCGATAGCAACTTAACAAAAGCCCTATATAATTAGTTCCTACTGCCCTCTCCCTACAGTCAACTCTTCTACAGAAGGTGGCTGTCCAGCACTTGTCGGCTGCAGTCGCTTCAGCCAAGCACATCCACACACATTGTTCCATCACTGTCTCGATGGGCTAATACAGAAACAGTTAAAAGTCTGAGTACACCTGCTGGAACTTCTTTGCGTGAGACTGTACTGTAAATTCATGTTGCCTTTAAGGAAAAGCAAGTTAAGTGCATTTTGCACTTAAGCAAACCACAAAATTTGTGTCTGAAAGCTCTGAGCAGAAGCTCATATAAGGAAAAGTAAACATTTAAAACTGCAGTCAAAATGAAACCAATCATCAGAAGACATGACACAACCAACAGAAGGCGCTACAGTTACCACAGTGGCGGGAACAAAGGAATCCATAGTTATTACTGTCATGCCATTTGGAAATGGTGAGAAATGGGAGATACCTTTTTCTCTGTACCCCTAAAGTGCAATGAATAAGCAGAAGACAGAGAAAGGTCTTACTGTGGGGAAACAGGTTTCCTCCTTGTCTCCATATCGCACCAGAAACACATGCCACACTGGGGATATGTGGATGTGTGGGTAATCAAGTAGGGATGCATGCAGCTGGTAAACAGTGAAGAAAGGTGAATTAAACACTTCATAAAGGTGAACAGATTGGAGAGTAATGTTCCCGGCTCTCTGCCAGGGCCTCTGACGAGACAGAGAATATATGTTTTTATAGACGCCTTCTGATTGCTCCACCTCCACCTCTTCCAGCTGTCTCGTAAATTCCGACTTAATTGACCATCATTACTCTCAGCTCCTCTATCACTGCTGGGAGTGACGTGTCCGATCAGGCCGCTCAGCCTTCCCGGAAGCCTTCCCCTGATCACAACCCCCAGGGCAGAGGCACGGAGCCACGTTAACGCTCGTGTCAAACATGGTGGCAGATTCACAGTCTACTACAACTGGTGCAACGCTAACAAAAATACAAATGCAGCATCATTGACTTGCTGCACACTCCGTTTCACATTTGCCTTAATCTTGCCTTTTATCCCGCTAATTTTGTTGTAAGCTTTAACTTTTTTGTGCTTTCTAGTTTATTGCCTCAATTTAGTATACCCTACACTGCAGTATACGGTGAAAAATCACAAAAGCACCGCTCAGCAAGACAGTGGATTGCAAGTCAAGAAAACACACATTATAAAAGACTGGTTGAGGTTCCTGGTGCTACTCAGGTTAAAAAAGTTGTAGCAATGGAAAGGTAAAGAGTAGTAACATAGTATATAATCACCAAACTGCAGCAAGTCAGTCTAAACTTCTGCTTCTGGTAGTAATGCTCAAGAAAAAGTAGGCTAATGACAGGCTGCAAAAATAAAGTTTCTTTAAGAAGCAGCACATTTATCAATGGGACACTAAGGAGGAGCTTCACTCACACAGCATGAGCAGAACGGTATAACCAGCAGCTCAAGAGCCCACCTTATGAAAGGCCAGGTGAGTAACAGGTTTACAGCCCAGTTGTCCTGGGACAGTTAATGCAAGATGGGTCATGACTGCTGGAGAACTTGCTCTCATGCAGATTCATGACTCTACATGTGGAAATGGATTGCACAAGTGGCATAGTTATATATCTGCTGATATAAAATTGCATAACAAAAACAAAAATTTTAAATACGCCATACTAGTCATAAGTTTGAATACACTTGCTAGAAATTTTCCTCCACCTCACAAGGCTTCTGGTTAAAAAAAAAAAAAAAAAAATCTTCAGGAAATGACGTAGCACAATTTCCCAAAGATATAGGATGCTAGAGGACTATTTTGCTTGGACTTTTCTGCCCAGTTTCTCCCATATAAGTAGTCACCAAGTGTACTCAAGGTTTTGACTCTGACAGTACATCCTTTGGGGGTGGGTGTCTTTGATTGCTCAGCTGTAAAATGTCTATTTTGACTGACACTCGTAGGGTTGCAAATGTATTACAGAATTTTTTCCCCCCACATTATATTCAGGACTTAAGACAGGTTCAAATTCGGTAAAATATTAAAGATGCATGTTTATCCTCATATAACCTTCCAGAAACAGCCCGTGTATTTCATTTACAACTGGAATCTGCTCTCCTTTGTTATGAACAGGTTTATGTAAAAAAAAAAATTTAAAAAAATAAAAACAACAGGTGTATGTAGCGACATGGATGATCAACGGGCCCCATTAGCCAGGTTTCAGCCTCACTTGGCTTTTCCACAGAAAGAGTTAACGGTATACAAACGAGAGCTTCCCAGGGAACATATTTATCATTTATCAAGACATTCACACTTGGGCGGGCAGCAGCTGAGCTATAAATATCCCCCATCAGACGCAAGATCTGAATCTTTAAGCAGAGCCAGGCACAGGTCCTGAGGGAGGCTAAAAATAGCAGGCGACACACTCCTGCTTCTCAGCCTTTCATTAGTTCAGGGGAATATGGATCCCCTGCTCAACTATTCATTAAAAAAAGGGGGGGGGGAGAAAATCCTTGGAGCAAATGAAAGACCACTCGACCTCAGGAGGGAAATGGCGATACCCGCTTTTATAAAACAAACACGTCCCACAGGCTTGTGCAAACAGTGACGCCCAAGCAGAGAGATGCTGTGCAGACAGAGCATTTGTACCTCTGCATCACACATGTGCTCCCTTCCATAGCTCTTAAACCATGTCGTGGCGCTCTGGTCCTCGTGCAGGTCAGAGAGGGCTACTAAAATCCTCTTACAGCCTGTCCACCAGCACTGCCTGATGAATGTTGATTGGAGAGGAACACTCAGGATTTACCAAGCAAACCTTGAGTCATACTCATAAGTGAGCTTTCTGAGGAACCACAAAATGGCTTTCAACAATAGGAGCTTTAGTTTTAGTTAGTTATGTCTAAAGTCTACAGCTGTGGACTGATCTTTCTTTTAAGTGGAACGCAAGTCATTATAAGTGCATATGTTACTTCATTTCAGTAGTTTTTTTTTCCTTTCAACACCTCCATAATATTTGGGTTTAAATGTAGCTTCAAGTGGCTTTGTCAACACCACACAGGTGTAGGTAGAACCTAAGCAAGCCAGCACAGTCAGCTCAAAGAGAAGGATGACACAGGGTTCTCCTCAAGGAGCCCACTGTGACGGGACATGGTTCTTCTTTCCTGGTAAATCCAAATGGCTGCAGTATGTCCAAATGGACTGCATGTCACCCAGGCTGCTGCAATCATTTTGGCATAGGTTACAGAGGCTTGGAAATGTCTCTCTGCTTGCCTACCCTGTAGGCAACCCACTTGACTCCCTCCTGAGCTTCTCATGATGCAGTGGTATCATGTACAGAAGCTACAGACAGGCAGACAACCCATTTACAATCACTCAATTTATCATGCTGATACACAAAGTACAAAAAACTGAAAATACCTCATAATACAAGGAATAACACAGAAAAAATAGCTGGTATGTACACAGCCAAGCCTTGCACTGGAGGCATTTGTTTTTTAAGACAATGCAAGCCAATCTGAGGGCTTGCTCTTTGAATATTATGTTATCCAAAAATTATTGTGATAGCATCTCCCATGAGGGAAGGATTCATATGAAACGTAAATAAATAAGTACTCTTTCTATGCACCGGAATAGCAAGCCACAGGCAATGTTGAGGAGAAATGATGACTTCGGTGCTCCCAGCCTGCCATTCAAAGCCTCACCTCTCACCCTCCACTATCGCTGGTGTGAAAGCAGCCCCCCACAGGAGCTTGCTGTCAGTAATGGGCACAGTGGGAGCTAATGGTGGAGCAGGGCACAGTGAAAGCCAGAGTCTGCTGCTGAAATCCACACAAACTAAGGGTGCACGATAGGCAAAGCAGAATGGTTGACTTGCAATCAGGCTCAAACAGTCAGAGAAAAAAGGAAAAGAAAAAAAAAAAAACTTTTTGCCCCACCTGACCTGGCAGCAGATAGTGGCTGGAAAAAAGCAGTAATTTAGTAAGAAGGAAGTGTAAGGCTAAGCTATGGAAGACAAGGTAATGTGTTCATTGCAGCAAATTGCAGAGTGCTTGTTGATTTAGTGAAGGATTCATTTCCTGAGTATTTGTAGACAAAAACAAAGTGTGTCAGCCTCTATGCATCGCCTGTGTGCCGGCCTTAGCATCACACGCTGTCACTCTCTGGCAGGCTCCCGGTATTTCACTCAGTGCCAGTGTTCTGTGACGAAGGACCTAAAATAAAATACAAGGATGCTCCAAAAAAAAAAAAAAGATGTTCCAGTGAAAGCCTTTCAGAAAAGGACAGAGGAACTTTTAGATGATGTAAACTTAAATTAGCTTTTGCAGAGAAAAACATACACAAAAAACAGAACAACTTTAACAAGTTTAAAAACGAACTTGTTAGAATCTAAAACATCTACATTCATTCAGACCTAAGAATAAAAAGCTGTGATCACACAGCTCGAAAAGGCTGTGTTTAGCAAGCCACATGTGTCAGCATACATCAAGCACTGGCAGCCAGCAAATGGCTCTACAGCAAAATGGCAGCATCCTATTTCTCAGACACTCTGTATGATCATATCATTTGGGAGCAACTTTAGACAGCATTTGTTAAAGGTCTAACTGTGAAAGGAATCTGAACTCAGCGTCCCACTGCTGCAACAACAGTAATCCGGGCTACTCGAAAAGGCTGGCAGGGGAGAAAAAATTCCTTAAGGAAAAGTTAAAGTGGAAAAGCAATGGCAAACAGAGAGTTAAAAATGCCAACAGTGCAAAGCACACCTCCCACGGACTAGGCTTTTCTGTACCATAATAAAAAGTGTCTCGGAGCTCACCTGTGACACGGGATGGGGCATTTAATATAACTGCGACGAAGCAAAACTGATGAAGGGCTGTTGCTGTCCCTCAGCCCTCCAGGGGACACAACCTTTACACTTTCTGACAGTGCAGACCTGACAGTCTGTAAGGTGCTGTTTTCCACAGACTATTTCTATGACACCTGTGCACCAAAACAGCACATCAACAGGTGATCATCTCTTGAGGAATATTTAATCGGACACACTCAGTGTTTTCATTGGGATTTTTTTTCTGCAGTGAAAACATAACTTGGAAAAAAATGCACTACGTAACTTTTTCTACAAATTACATGGTTTGCTCATTGTGCTATGTGAAAAGTCCTTGCCAATCCGATCCTACCTGTGAGATCAGAATCAGTAATTGATGCTGCATGCATGTTTGTGTCATGTACACGATTCGGCCGATTGCCCCCTCAATCAAGCAAGCAAAGTGGACAGAAATCTGGCACCGTTACCAATTTGAATCGAGTACATTTATCTCCAGAAATGAAGTTGGCTTGGAAGAGACAAAGGAGGGGTCCAACCACTTTCGCACCCCAGAAAGAATCAACCCGACTCATGCACCCAAGCAACAAACATCCATATTCCCTGCTGGTTATGAGTCAAGATGATGATAGTTTAGCAGCACAGCTACTGTCTATTCTGGTGAACTGCACAGTCACAGCTCGGTTTACACTGCCTGTAAAGTGCATCACCTCCAAAAAGTCAAGAACCAGAGTGTTCCATTCAACAAATTCAATTTCTACTTAATTGAAATTAGCTGGAAAAGGAAATAGTTGAAAACACCCTATACCTAACTCCAAGTGAATGCAGTTTGTCCTCAAAGACAGATGCAGTAATGCTTCATATCAGAGTATGCAACTACATCTAACTTCAGCAGGGACACACATAGGAAAAACAATTGAGTTTCCTTGTCCTGGTGAGGTTTGTGGTGGAAGTAGGCTGAGAAGGTGAGCCCAGACCCTCCTGTTTTCTGCAGTTGTTTCCAGTTCCTCCTGGGAGTTCCCCAAAGCATTCCCAGACCAATCAAGAGATATAATCTGTCTAGCATGCCCTGGATCTGCCACAGGGTCTCCTCATAGTGGGGAATGCCTGGTACAGCTCAAGAGGGAGTCAGCCAGGAGGCATCCTCAAAACATGCTGGAACCACCTCAACTATCCTCTCTCCATCCAGAGAAGCAGTGGCTCTACTCTGAAGCTCATCCAGATCACCAAGCTTCTCACCCTGTCGCACAGGGTCAACCCAGCAATCCTAATTTCAGCTGCTTGTATCCACAATCTCAGTCTTTTAAACATTACCCACTGCTTATGACCACAAGTGAGGATGGGAACATAAATTGAGTGGTAAAATGACAACTTTGTCCGAAAACTCAGACCCTGGTACACTTGAACCACATTTCTGTAGTGGCCCAGAGGTTCCTGTGAAAGAGCCTTACCTTGATGTGGTTGTACTCAGTCTTGTTGGCCTCAGCACTGATGGGCTTGCTCTCTGCTCGAGGTTTTAGTACTTGTCTGAGAGGGCTTGAGATGGGCAAACCTGTGATGCTGATCCCATCTGTAAAGACATAATGATGAAAGGTCATGGACACCTTCTCTATGTTTATACGAGTTGTCTATCCTCCCCCATGGCTGCTTTCATGGCCTGCAAGTCATCCTGCCATTTTTCAGATTGATCCAACCTTGCAGTGTCATTCAATGGTCATGTTCAAAATCAGTACTCTCTCTGCCTAATTCATGCCTTTGAATAAATCTCAGCTCCACAACACTGTTGTGTTACCCCTCTTATTACATTTTCTTACCTATTAATTTCCGTACTAGGAAGCCCCTACAAATATCTGTGTGTTAAATTGCCATTAAGAAAAACTTTAGTATTAGTTAAGTTATACCCTTGAGAGCTCCCAAATATTTTTAAAAAGCAAAGTATTTTTGCACAAATCTTATTTGTAGATTAGGGCAAAAAGAGATTAACGTGCAGATTGGGTCTGGCAGCAAGAACAAGCCTAGTTGCTAATGAACCCGCCACTAACAGTAACACTTTTATAAAATAAGCATCTAGAACGTATATTAAACTATTCTAGCTTTTATTACAACTCCTGATCTCCTAAAATACATGAAGAAACACAAAGGGAGTAGAGTGTGAAGGGTGCAACCTGTTGCTTCTCTTAACGAAAAGGTAACAAAAAGGTTCCACAAAGAGCCTGAATTTGATACCCCAGTAAAGCCTGCAGACTGCT
Source organism: Arapaima gigas (assembly GCA_900497675.1). Classification (NCBI taxonomy): domain Eukaryota; kingdom Metazoa; phylum Chordata; class Actinopteri; order Osteoglossiformes; family Osteoglossidae; genus Arapaima; species Arapaima gigas. The sequence goes on along the minus strand of UFQX01000466.1, from coordinate 304,266 downwards.
TGTTTCAAAGCAGCATTTCTGCGAGAAACAAATGAGATACATGGGATGGTTGATGGGAGTCCAGCGGTGCGGACCATTTCCTATTGCGCTTCAGCCTGCTCCACTGCAGGGACCACGCCACCCCCATCAGTAGAAACAGGGTTACAAACCATCAATGCTTATTACATGTTGAAAATATTGATTTTTTTCCACCATCTGTTCCTAATGTATATTTCTTCCTCAACCTGAGCAGGCTTAAAAGGTTAAAAAAAAAAATAAATTAAAAAAAAAAAAAAAAAAAAAAAAAAAAAAAAAAANNNNAAAAGGTAAAAAAAAAAAAAAAAAAAAAAAAAAAAAAAAAAAAAAAAAGAGTGCTATGCAACATTCAACGTAGTACATACTGTATACAGACACCTCAAGTTATGAACATTGAAGTAAAAAAATTAAATATATGAACAATTCCAAGTTTGCTTATTTTTAAACTTTATTTTTTTCCATTTTATTTTTAATTTCTCGGTTGCAAAGTCAAAACGCTTTAGTTTTGTGTTCTGCCACTAGTAGGCAGTAAAACACACTGAGAAAGGGCATGGGAGTGGGAAGGATAGGAAAGAAAGTGAGGGGAATGCATAAAAAGGGCAGTGGTTTGCAGTGTCTCACAAATATAATTTGGTGCAGTTTTATTAGTGCTATATCCAAAACTTTTACAGAAAATACCCACAAAATAGTTTATTACTGCTTTTTTTGTGATCAGGAAAAAACAGTCGGTATTTTAATTTGAAGTGCTTTTAAATAGTCTCAGCAACTCACTGTTCTTCCTGTATTACATCGTTTTATTCTCTGTTGCATCTTATACTCAGAAGTAACAAGTGAAATAGCACATCCTGCAGGTGTAAAACATGTCACAATGAACAAAAGGTTGTGCACATGGCTTTTTCTAGGTTTAAAGTGAACTTGACTTTAATGGTCCTTCTTTGTTCACCAAAGATGATACTGATAGATGAAAGTGACAGCCTATTTGCAGATTCTCTGCCTCACACCCAATGTTTCCAATACAGGGGGATACTGAGACTTGCATTCTGAGCACTTGATCAACATAGAATTAAATTCTTACAGCATTTTTTAAAAATTCATCGTAGCACTATATGATGTTCTCAAGAAAACCAAACTGTGAATAAATTAAGTGGTTAAGATTCATTATTACTGACTGTCATAGAGCCTGATCTTAAAAAAAACAAGGGCTTACAGTCCAGGTATGTTCATAAGTTGAGGGAGGTGTACTTTTAATCAAATTTTATTAAAGCAAGAATTTACTGATTTTATTGTAAAAACATTCATTCATTCTCAGCATGTTAAATAAAAGGCTAGTTTAATTCTCACTTAAATTCATTCCTGAAAGAAAATAGAACCGCAAACTAAGGGGAAAATTGGAATGAAATTTTAATGTAAAACATACAAAACAGAAACTCTAATTTTGAATCAGAATTCTTATTTACAGAGGGCAAACAAATTCTAAAAGGAAAAACAAACATTAAACAATGAAAGTATAATATGACTAATTCATTACTTTTATTATAGTTTTATTGAACGTTGCTGGCTGTTCTATTCTAAATGAGAGGGAAAGTGCCTGGAGCAGAAAGAAACATTATCTCCACCAGTGACTAATGGTTCTATTACGGCCCTCTGCTTCGAGAAGTTTACATAAGACCTTGAGTCTTGCCGAAGGAATGGGATGAAACTGTAAAGATTAATAATAGTATTAGTCAGTGGGCCTCCTTCTATTTTGAAGGAGTGCTGGAGGGCTCCTGTTGACCAAGCTGGCTGTTGGGTAACTGCATGACCTAAGAGACAGGACAGGTGTTCCCCACTGACTTTAAGTATGGTACTACCAAACCTCCATCTTGCCTTTAATGTACAGAGGTGGAGGAGCACAGCACTCTTGCTAGGGTATAGAGAGTGATGAGATCCTAATACTCTGGTCAGCATTTCAGTTGAGGTAAATGAAACTCACAACAAGCAGTATGCTACATGAGCTCTGACCATTTTTAAGCCATGAAAGCTCTTCAAGAACATCCTCTTTGTGTAATTCTGGTAAGTAGCTAAGTAGTAAACATGGTGCTGTGTAATGTGTAATTGTTGTAAATGCAGAACACCATGCTTTAACAAGATCTTCCCTTCTGTAATTGTCATTGAACTTCAAACAACTCAGTGGCCAACAGACCTTTCTTCTTCAGAGATTCTGAAAGCTCACCGCTCCATGGAGAAAATGCATTGAACATAATGAAAAGACAATTGGTTCTAGCCCTTCTGCTTGACAAGTCTGTATTTGCATGAGCCTTTTTCAGTCTATTTCTTTTACACTTTGCAATTAATATTAACTTTTGCCAACAACTTACTAGAAATGACAATTCTAAAATGACTGAACTGTTTCCTTCAAGTCTAGTGGGGAAAATGATTCAATTCAGTAATAAGATAAAAATAAAGCAATAGAAAAAATACAAGTGCAAAATGCTTGCTGTTTTCTGTGGTTCTTTCTTTAAATAATTGAATTAAATGCTATCTGATTCAACACTGTACTCCCGTCTGGTATTATCTCCATTGCTCTTTTCAGCACAGAGAGTCATCAGCAAAGCAATAAACCTCAGACTAACTGCTTGTCTTTAATATCATCTGTTAATAGGCCTTCTGCTGTGAATGAGACATAAAAGACACTAGAATATTTTGTATTCTGCACACGCCACTCCCAGAATTAGCAGTTCACACTTACATCTAAACTGATATTTCAGTAACAAAACTCCAAACCTAATTTTAAACTGAGCTTTTCAAGTGCTATTCTATTTAAAACCTGTGAGTGTGAGACTGCTTACCTTGCAAGGTTTATATTTGCCTGCCTTATTCTCAGCCTGATCCAACCAGAACATATTAATAGAATAGCTGAAAAACAAGTAACACTTCCAGAATGGTATAAATCATTAGCTTTTAGCATAAAAATATGCATATGCAAAAACTGAGACTGCAACAATACAGCATACAATGGAAAAACATTTTAATACTAATGCAACCAATTCAAATTTCAATTAACATGGTGGATTCTGAATTTAATGATTGTAAATGCAAATTAGGTAGGTTGTCACTCATATTTTAAGTTTAAGATGAAAGCGTAGTTCAGTTCAGACAGCCCGGAAAGGAAATGCTGTCTTTGCACGCTATAATACACGCAGACACAAAACTGTAGGATCACTTTATGATAAAAAATAATGTTTTCAATGCATGTGTGGCTGTGTCAGATGTAATAGGCAGAGTCAGCCACAGTTGGCTCTAATCTCTCATTCACACACACACACACACACACACACACACACACACACACACACACACACACACACACACACACACACACACAGCTGCTCTGGCCACTACAATTATTCCACCTATCAAAGCATGAAACACTTTTCATGTGAAGGAGGGGGCTCAGTCACCTACTCCAACCCCAAAAAATATTGCAGTGCCACACAGCACAGCCCCAGATGTCCCCATTGTCTCATGTCATATCAAATACCCCTTCCTTTCAACACAGCTGCTCTGTTTGGACACATTATTTATCCATTTATCTTTAAAACTGAATGCATTTCTGTTGGCGTTTCACTAATATTGACATTATAGGAAGAGAAATATAAATCATATATAAATCACCAGCTGTTCAATTAAGATAAGTGATAAAGCATGCAAACTGACACATTTAAACGTATTAAAATTATATTATCAGTAATCTACAAGACTAAGGAATTCAGGCAAAACAATGAGAAAATGTAGTCTGCCATGTAAAAGCAGTTTCTTATTTCTTGTTATTAGGTCTTACAGTTCAGTTATTTTAATTACTTCCTTTATCGATAATCATATACAAAACGTTGAAGGCACAATATGATGAAAACACAATAATCTGAGAAACAATTCAGCAATTCAGAAAAATGGCAAGAAAATTACGCCTCAGAGCTGAGTTACAATGATACTCTGTCTGCTTTCTGACATTTAAGAGGAGCGCTCTGATTGAAATGCTTTGAGGGATATCTGTACCACGTCTGAATGAAACGCATATGGAGTACAGCTATTTTTGAGAAAGTGAACACAGAATGTGTTAGTGCTGAACAAATAAAGGCTTAACTGTACAATGTAGCAGCCTCTGCGGCATTCAGCTTGAAATTGGTTATATGTTTTTCATAATAGACTGGTGGGAAAAGTGAGTCAGATACACTGAGCAGCAAGACCTTATTTTAATTGTATTCATCCTGAAGGAGGTACTGCTAACAGGATCTATTATGGTGAATTTATGGCCACTTCATTTCGGGTTAGCAGTGCTATTTCAAAAGCAACATTTTTTGACCTTCACAGAAACAGTTCCTAAATGAACATTTTTTGGGAATAAAAAAAACTAAGTCAAATTAAGAGTTCCCATTATACCAAATGACCTGAGATACTCTTGAACTCCTCATTGGGCATTCACAATTTCTAAGAAATCCTAGGCCTTTCTATTCCACACCACATACTATAAGAGTTTTAGTGCATTAACTCTTTCAGATCTCCTCAGACTCGCAGAAAAAAGACTAGAAAGAGCACACACAATCAACAGGCGACAATGCAACTTCATTATTTAACCTGTGGAAAGGTACTCAAGTACACTAATACCCCCAATAGCACTCAGGCACATTCCTAGAAAGTGGATTAAATGGGGTCATTGTAACATTATATCTTCTGAGATAGGTTAGAATAACAAATACAGTTGAACAGTGAAGAACTTTTATTAAATGTTTTCTAATCTTTCTAATGGAATTAAACGTCTGAAAATATACAAAGAGATACTTAAAAGGCTGAAAAGACAGTAAAAGTGCAGTAAAAAGAGGGAAATGTGGTCAGCATGTTTATGTGTCTTTAATTACAATATTTGCAATAAGTGTGTATGTATCCTTGTGGAGGGTGAAGCACAAAAAAAAACACAGAGCGAAAACTCCTTCCCAGAGACGTAGTAGGGGAACTTATCGTTAAACAAAGGTTTTTACAGCAACTTTTTTCCCCAGTCGTTTATGTTAGCTATTTCATGGGGTCTAACAAATTTAGCACCATTTTAAACATTTATAATATACTCAAATTGAACCCGCGTTATGTCTCAGCTTAGTATTAAAATATTATCTCTATTAATATGAAAGTCTACATTATTTCTTTAATTGGAACCATTACAACATTGGTGCCACATGCAAGAGGCTGTAGAAAGTGTTTTCTGTCTTCCGAATGATGTACTTGAGCAACCAGGCCTAATTTTTCTGCACTTACCAGTCTAAACAAGGTGAAAATTTGGACTGATGAGGGCCCCATTCCTATGTTGGCCAGGGTCCCCTGAGCCACAAAATCTGCCCCTGTCTACAGGAGAAGAGCCAGACCATGTGGTATAAACACCAGAGAGGTCTAAGGAGAATGAGGATTATGACAGCATTAATGACAAAGAAAGGAGATGTGCAATGCAGAGTGTGCTATCAGCAAGCGCTATATAGTTATAGCATGGGTGCTATAATGAAACAGAGCTAAACAGGGCAGTGTTATATGGAGAATTACTGTGCAATGACGTGTTATCATCCAATGCATTTGGTTGAATATCACTGGAACCACATAACACATTCAATCAAATTCCAAATCAAGTAATTTAGTTCCAGGCTAAAACAAAAATCAGCAACCCTGTGGCTGAGAAACAGCAACACATCCTATTCTCATCTGAAAAAAGCCTGTGTGATCCAATGGCTGATAATGGTAATGGGAGAGTCCCTGAGAAGCATGGAGGCAGTTATACACCACTGGCTGGACATACGTAATTCTAACATGAACCAATCTCCTTCTACCTTGACAGCCCTCCCTCACTTCATTTTTGACAGTGGTAACTACCACACATTAACAAACAGGGCTTTAATAGTCCTGCAAGAAAGAAAGTCTGATTGTAACTCTGCAAGTAAACTTCAAGAAGGATAAGAATGCTGTCATTAACTGAAAGAGAAATAAGACAGCACATTATGTTCATTATTTATCAAAGTAACCATACATTAAAACAGGCAGTCTGGGAACCCCTTACTCTCCAGTACTTCGCTTCTAAGATACATACAACCTCATAGATATGAAAGCTCTGCAGTTTGATTTAAGCGAACCTATAATTTTACAATGCCGTACAAATTAAATATTACAGCTAATAACTCAGTACATATTGAGTAATTTAGTGACTGAGTAATCAGATAAACATTTTTACATTTTATTAAACAGCAACGAAAAATGTAATATATTACAATATTATAAATATAATGGCGAAAAGACAAATCTCCAGTGACCAACAAGGTTAAAAGTAGTGCCTGCTGCATTGTATATGGACATAGGATGCTCTCTGTTGAGGTGCTGTAGCAACGCAAGTTCCATTTTTACAATGGATACATTGTACCACCTTGGTCCCAAACTTTACATGGGAAATGTACACAACACAGTAATGAGACAAGACACATAAGGACAAAATCAAACTGACGGCAAATCTCAGGACACAGTCAGCACAATTTCAGGCTGCAGGTCCATTCCATCACACACCGGGCAAAAGCACTGCAAGTTCGGACCCCTCATTTCCTACTGGTCCGTAGTGGCAGGAAGCTCCGTCAAGGCTTGTGGTAAAACTTACGGTTACAGTGCACAGTGAAAAGAAACAATGGCAAACAAAACCATAAACACCACACTACAACTCATGTTGATTATGGACTTTGTCCAGTAGGCAGAATACTGTGCACAGTCACAATACAATGAAAGAGTACAGCAAAGTATTCTTCACAGACAGCCGGCAGAATTTTAATTGAGGATTTTAATTAATTGAGTTACTTGAGGAATCATTTCAACCTTGCTGCCTACTAGAGAAATGTTTAGTAACAAGTAGTAATTATTTCATAACTGAAGAAACATTGCTGCACAACAATCTGTAATGTCTGTCGGGTAAAGTCAAAGGAGGAAAGCTATGGAATGAAATGGGAGTTTAAACTCCGTTTATATAGTCCACATAAACTATATCTAAGGGTTTAATTTCAAAACTGTGTAGAGTGTTCTACTGATTTTTTTTTTTTTAAATGTGAAACCAAGTTATATTAAAATATTAATATCAAAAAATGTTACTGACGGTGAAATCTTATATGAATAAATATGTCATAACAAAAACAGGACAAAAAAGCAGGAATAAATTAAGGCAAACAAATAGATCTCATATTCATACTGGTTCATAATAGTAATTTTGGGAATATGAATGAACCACCACTAGCAGAAGAGGCATTGCAGACAACTGTGCCGAATACTGAGATCCCAAATTCAGAACAAGCTCAGCAGAGGAAACGCAGGAGGTTTGTCCTGAAGCAAAGAGGACCAAATTGACCATGTCAAAATGTTAGTAGATGCTCATCACAAACACTAAGGAAAGCAGACACTCACTCTGCCATTAAATGACTAACAGAACTGCACAAAGAGAGGTTCAAATGAGGTCATGAGGGGAAAAATGCCCTTGAAGATAAGACCCAGGGTAGTCTGAAGGATGTCAGTTCAAACCCTCACTTGTGAATTGATACAGTAAGAAAACTCTGCTGTTTAGATGAATAAATCATAAGTACACTGCAGTTCAACAAATATCAAATTAAATCGTCTTAGAGAGTAAAGAGTAATAGATAAGGGTGATAAGAAGAAGAAAAAGAAGAAGAACGCCTGCAATGTTTTCACAGTAACTGAACAAAAAGGATTGGTTTTTACATTCAAAACAGACACATCTCCAAAAAATACACTGCAATGATCTACAATTTATCCTGTACTCACTCCTCCCAGTAACATTTCAAACCAGTGTGAACACAGGCTTCTGTACTGTCAGAGATAAAGAGACTCTTCAGAACACATTATATTCTGTCATATTCCATTTAATATGGTTCTATGGATTTCCCAGAATGATTCATTAGGAACTCTCAGTAATGATTGAGTAACACTCCATAGACACTGTTTTCACTGCTGTGGCCAACACTCCTGCTGCAGCCAACACTCCTGCTGCTACTGCTACCCCAATAACCATCACAAGAGCCTGTGCTATGTGTCATAAAATGACAGCAATAGGACCAGAACAATAATGCTTGTTTTTTTTTTTTTTAAAAAAAGCTTATATTATAATGTTAACAGTAATCTGCAATATCAGAATTTGCTGTACTCCCTTTCCTCACCATTACAAAATCACAGAATTAAAAAAAACAAAAAAAAACTGCTGCTTATCTGTCCTGTTCAGGGTTCTGAGATTATTACCAAAGTAATTAAAAAATTCAACGCTATCTCTAGAATTACCACACAAAATTTGCACAGATGGGCATTGTTTTTGCTCCACACCACACTTGTGTTATAAATGATGCCAGATCAGTAGTCAAAAGAAAAAAGAACACACACACACACCCCTACACCTTCAGGTGCTCAAACCTACTTTTCAATCCCTCTAAACCACAACAGTGAAAGGAAGGGCTGCAGACCAAAGCCAAAAGCTTTCTTGAAGGATTGCATGGGCAATACCTAGAGCTTAACATTTACCACCAATAAGGCATTCGGTTTAATGAGCTATTCCTCTTAAAAATAAGGGTGGTCTTTGGGGGGCTGTGTCCTACAGCGGTTTTTCTGCCCTTCAGTGTTCATTTTCCTGGATGGTACACACATACACTCTACTGGGAAGGGCTTCATGGCAATCAGAACTGCATCACTGCGGCAACAGCTTCGTCTTGCAATCAAAACTCCTGGGCTGAATCCGTGCTGCCACTAAAGTGCCCTTGATTACCCTTAAACTGTTCCAAAAATTAATTTAATTATTTTAAACGTGACATTGTTTATCATATTGATAATATTACCAATGCTGTTGTTATAATCTGCATACTGTCCTTGTCTACTATGATTTATATCTTTTCGACCATTTAATTATCATGTCATTTTCAGTCAGTGAGCTGTCCAATAATTATAGCATCACAATATGTCCCATGTTCTGTACATTGTACATAGAATGTGTCTGTTGATATTGGTACAAATGCATGCTGATAAGGCAATTAGGCGAAACATGGTATTTGTGCATTGTGTAAATTGAATTTGTTGTTTACCAAGTTGGAAAGAGCTGCTCCCCCCAATGATTGAATACAGTTTGGTTTGCAAGACTGAAAACTCCATCGTTAACATTGTCATGCAAGTTGAGCACATCATCCTGATATTATTATTACATTAATAAAATATGCTGTATAATTAGGTAAATAGTAGTTTAATAAACAAACCTAACATTGAAAACCATTTAGAGAAAAATTTCAGCAACTTGAGTACAAGTTATTACGAAATAAATATGACAGCCAGTGGGCCATTTCTCACAATAGATAGAGGATAGAGTTCAAATGTTCAGGACCATGGACAGTGATTCAGCTCCAATGAGGGATCATTCAGCAACCCCAGCAAATATCAGCCTCAAGTCTATACTGGATTTTGACATTGTAGAAGCAAGAGGATCTTACCATCATTTAGGTCCTGCAACAGGTTCTCTTGGCCTGAGAAATCCAGTTTAACTTTGATGTCAACAGCAACGGTCACTATTTGGCCTGGCTTCAGTGGAAGCTGAGACAGTGAACTCTGCAGATCCCAGCTCAGAAACTCTCCAAAGATCTTCTCTGAAAAACCAAAAGGAGATGCACCAAGGTCACTTACATTGATCAAAATATCAGAAGACTTAAGAAAAAGAAAGAAAAAAGAAAGAAAAAAATCTTCATTAAATCACTCCCCAGCTGTGAAAGAAAAAAAAAATTGTATATACACCGTAGTTCTGAAACTTCATGTTTGGTAAGCAAACTTAGTCACCAACCACACTGTGGTTGAAAATTTAAACAGACTCGCACACTCTTAGTAACGTATAAATAACAACAGGCTGACGCTGGTCCAACTGAAAGATCTGACCCTGGTAGCGTTTGTGATTCCTGACTGTTCCAACCAGACTGACGTTTTTGATGGAGTCAGCACAACCGTTGCCCATGCATTATTGAGGAGTGTATGGCAGAAGATAAAATCCAACAGAGCCAGGACTAAACCACGACACAGAGCAAAATATAGCTTCCAAATGTTTTACATAAAAACAAGGCAAGAATGCAACAATTGTGCAGGCCATAATACAAAACAACATTGATGTTTTTAATCTTTTTACTTTGCTTGAACTAATAGTGCAGTAAATGGAGAAAAGAGGGTGAGTCTGAGTATCTCCTTTGATGTGTCGCATTCATCCTTTAACTCCCTAAAACAGCCACATTTCTCCTGAACCCTGTCAGGACCTTCTAAAAATAGCAACCTGTTCAGACACATTCATTTGGCAAGCAAGCAGTAAAGCTCATCTGTGTGTCTTGTGAGCATCTGCATGATAAGTCATTTTTTCCTTGACACCAATAGACATTGGTAAGCTGCTCTGCATTCTCAACAGAACAAACACATCAGCAGCAAATGCAGAGGCTAATGGAAATGTATACACATAAAGTGCTGAAACACATATGTGTACAACTTGGCGGACACACAAGTCACCCATCAGCAGAACTGAAATAAGGGCAGTGATGATGATAATAAGGGCAATGATAAGCTTATTCTATGAACATTTAATATTTCACATAACATTCTATGCACCGTGACTCTTGGGGTCGTTTTTCAACCTCCATCGCCACAATCTGAACATTTTTCAGAAACACAATTTTTACCCCATGGATCCTCCCACATGACAGCAGACTGAGAAGGAGAACTACAGACAGATATCACTTATGTCTCAATGGACTGAGTTTAGTACTACACAGAAACAACAGAAAATTATTCTGTTTGGCAAACTGCTGCACACAGATAAAAGCAAAACAGCCACAGTCAGCTGTAACCAAAAGTAATAAGAAAAAAACAATGCTTATATCTGGATCACTCCATGTCAGTTTTGCATGGGATTCGTCCAAGTGATCTGGTTTTCTCCTACAGTTCAAAGAAGTTTTTCAAGTGAAACGGTAACTTAATAGCCTACAGTGTGTGCATTTGTTAGTAAATCTGTGTGTGTAGTTAGCCTGTAATGGACTGGTGTCCTGTCCAGGTAGTACCCTGCCTAATAATCTATGCTTTCAGGATAGGCTCCGCTCCAATGCCACTCATCACTGGATAAGTTGGTTATTGAAAACACACACAAAAAAAAAAAATCTATGTTTATCATGAACACAACTCTTCCAATACATCCTGTTGGCAGTGAACCACTTGCAAAGCAAAGAGAAAAAAAAAAAAAAAAAAAACACACACTTGCTTAGTATTCACAGAAGTAAACAGTAATTCCCAAAGCTATAGAAGAATCCTTCAACATAACAAGTGCCTAAGTAATAATACTGGCAGTTCATCTTGCAACTGAGAGGTTAGTTTTTATGAACATTTTTATGTGGTATTGACCACATATCTGGAAGCAAACAATTTTTAAACGTCAACCAAATGCAATTTATTTGCTAGTCATTCATTTCTCATCCAGCTCTGATTTATCTAAAGTGCTGTGCTAAACAAAGTAGCATATAGAGGGCAACAGTAAATAAATGTAAAAAACTCAGCGCTCTTTTTTAACACTTACATTTAATGGTACTACAATCTAATTGTACATGCATGACAAAAGTGTACAAAATGGCTAGAGGTTATGTCAGACAGACAACATTTGTATGGAGAAGACTCTGCTTCTGACAGAAACACCATATACAGATGTACCATACTTGCAATTACAACCTTTCACCAAATTACAAGTGTAACTGTGTTCTTCAGTTCTGCTTTCAATAAACTGAATTCTCACAGATTATGGCTCAAATTACCCTTTATCCAAATGGATAAACTTAAAACCCAGTTTTCACCCAAATGTTATAAATGATCACATCACTATATAATCAAGGATAAACCTGCTAAATTCGTAAATTCACTCGTAAAAGTGTATGTCTCCTACTCTACTTTATAATTATCCCATACTAAATCATTACAGAGATATTCCTTCAAAGTAAAATGATGATCACAGCTAAAACAAAATATGAATATACTGCATTCTCACTGACCATTTCTGTAAAAATTAAAAAAAAAAAAAAAAAAAACAAACAAAAGATAAAACACACTTCCAAATGGTCACATGGGTACTGGAGCAGTGTGACATGAAACACGTATTTCTGTCATTCAAATCAAAGAAAAAATTACTGCGGTGTTTTCAGCTTGTTTGCTTTAAAATACAAAGATAACCTGCCAAATATGACACTGATACCCGCAAGAAGCTGGAACACCACAAACAGAGGGATCTGCGGTGCACTGTCAAGATAACCCAGGCTCGAGAGGTCACTTCTCACACTGAAGACCCCAGTGGACTGCTTGGCTGATAGGAGTCAGGACACGCAGGCAGCAATGAAGCATGTAACCAGTCACAGGGTGGGGAAGCATGAGTGTTTTCAAGCTCCAAAATGGAAATTTAGGGCCTTTTGTCAGACATGCAACAACCCCTATGCTGCACCACAGGTGTCATGAGAGACCAGCACAGCCCCACCATGGAGAACAGGGGCAGGCACAGCATGCCTCACTTGAGCACAGGCGCTATTTCACAGCTGTGGCTCTGATGCCGTTTCAGTGAGAGTGAGGGCACGTGCTTGTGCACGCACACACGCACACACAAAATATGTTGTTGAACCCACAGAGATGTTTCAAAAGAGGTTACAAATACTTTATAGCAAACTAAGTCATGTAACAGTTTAAGCAATTTCATTTTCAACCCAATTCCTTTAACACTGAAACGGGACCTAATGAGAGCCACTCTGATGTACTCCTTCAGCACTTTAACAGGATGGCTGCAGGGCAGTTATGGGACAGTGGTGCTCAACAGAATGTATACTGGGACAAGCCCAATGGATCCAAGTATGGAAGTACAGACATAGATTGAGCTGGGACAAAAGCAGGACTAGCAACTAATACAATCAGCTAATGATATTTTTAATTATAGGAGTAATTTACATTGAGTCAATTAGCTAACACTTCTCATCAAAGCAACTCAAAAGGTTAAGCTACTTACAACAATTTACCCATTTATTCTGCTGGGTAAGTTTTACAGAATCAATTCAGCATAAGTACCTTGTTCAAGGGTCCTATAGCAGGAGGTCGGATTTGAACCTAAGGCCTTCAAGCTCCTCAAGGCAGCAGCTCTAACTGCTGCCAATTTATTGTTCATCCCCATTCCTTGCAAACGCATATACGTCAAAGGAGCACAGTAACACTGTACTTTTTAAAGTAGCTAGAGGCAGTCCTGACATATGGGGCACTATCAAAACAAGGTACTGGTGCATTCCTGGAATCATTTTCATCTTTCTGAATAAAGACTTCTATTTAACCTCAAGAAGGTGAAAGGTGACATGTGCCGAATATCTCTTAATGAAACACAGTGGGGGGGGGGGGGGTGAACAGAATGAGTCTCCAACATAGACAATGCAGTTTATTGACTTGCACGGTGATATACAGCTGTTTATTGTACTGTTGCATGGCATCAACCGGTGCGTGATATCAGCAAAACCGAAAATGAGTCACATGTTTCTAAACATTGTTAGAAGCAAGCACATGATTCATGTAAAGGCTTTGTTTTTTCTGTATGAATTTCGGGAGCCCCCGGCCCTATGAGACCTTTGTAGATCACTCCAGAGTACTCTAAAGCAAACATGAAACAGGTTTCCGCTGAAAGACGTTTAGGGGAAGCTTTGTGTCAGCATGTTGCCTTTGAGGCCTTATTAGACATGACTCTGATCAACAGAAGAGCTGCCAGGAAAATGAAACAGTGTCAGAACAAGGATCTTTGCATTGCATTTGGCTTCAGAAGCAGATAGACCAGCCTACACTGACACACTGGAAAACGAATTATGCGGGGGGCTTCTCAGTGATATGAGCAACTATTCATCCATTACTCATCAATATTTACATGTTCAGTTCTGGGTGGTTGTGCTGCAGAGTATATACACAAGTAGTATAGGGCATGAGGCAGGCTAAATCAAGGATAGGATGCCATTTGAACTATACTAAAAAGCAAAACAGATCACACTGATCTGTACTTAAGAAACTTAAACTGATGCAGTGCATTGAAAGCTTACAAAAGATGTTTTAAAAAAAAAACAAAAAAACAAAAAAAAAACCTGCAACCATCTGCTGCATTCAAGGAGCTGTTTTGCCGGCCACGAGGTTAAACTGTGGGTGACTCACAAACTGTATAATAAGTAAATTACATTTGTTTCATTTATTACACGGGAAAAAAAAAAAAATCATAAGTATTTTCCTGCTCAGAAAAGCTTCCTCCAGGACCTAACAGTCAGCAGCTGCATCTTTGGGGCCTTGCACTGCCTTAAAAAACACAGGCCATTTCACCATAGATCAGATCAGATCAGATCAGAAGTGCTGCAGTATTCTTTTGCATTATCACATTACTGGTTGCAATAAAAAATAAAAAAGCAAAATGTACTCCATCATAAAATGCTCTCCATGGACACTGCTATACAGCAGAATCCCCTGAGGAGAGACAGAACTGTCACAGGCAGACCAAGCAGATATCTTCCTCCATCGGAAGCCACCATTTCAGCTGAAAACATGAACTCCAGCAACTCTAAAGCTGCTCTTTTTACATTGTCCCACAGAGCCTGGTATGACGCTCTACTGGAAAACGCCTTTGCGGTCGAGGTCAAAGATTTTCCTACGGGAAGATGATGAAAGAAGGTGGGAGGAAAACTGCACAGCTGCTACCTGCCAGCCAAATGGAAAGTCATTTACCTGTCATTCACCTATAATGGAATATGCAGCATATAGTTTCTAAAGACCAACAAAATCCCTTTGGTTCTGGCCAAAGGTTGGCTACAGCTCTAATATACTTTTTCATGTTGACTTTGTCCGCCCCCTGTTGGCTAAGAAAGGAACCATGCTAAAATGCTACAGTGTGTACTCTCTCTCACACACACGCGCACACACACACGTGCACACGCACACACACACACACACACACACACACACACACACACACACACAATGTGTTCCTTCCACCTTTCCTGCAATTGTCTGGTTCCCGCAGTAACGCTACAAGAGCGCAGAGGATATGGTGTTTGCTTTTCCACAGCCATCTCCACTGCTGAGTGCGCCGTATCTTATGAATTTGTTTCTCTGCTGCAGGCAGGTCTCTGGAAGGGAACACAGTGCAAACACATGTAGGCACACTGCAGCTAAGTTGCCAGGACAACTTGTGAAGCATGTGATAGGTCTAGAGTGATGTTGCTCAGATGGACCTCACCTGTGGCGTTGCTGAGATGCGCTCCAGTGCTCTGAAGAAGCTGACCTATTGCCACAGCAACTGCAATGTTCCTCCATCCCAACTTGTAGTAGTAACAGCCCAGCACAACAGGAATACAAACACAGATCATATGTGGCCAGATTTTGCACCAGGATAATAATAACAAAGCGCTCCATTAAAGTGATACAAAGTATAGCGTGGGTCATGGTCTGTAATAAAAAAGGTGAAAACAATTTTCTATCATGTTCAGATAAAATGTCTATTTGATGCTTTATGAAAAGAAACTAAGGTGAAAGCCCAAATGTTTTTTTATTGCCGCAGTGCTGTAATATTTTGACATGAGGTGCAGTGTTTTAACTTAATCCCACAGACAGGCAATACTTTCTGGGGGGGATTAAGAGATAAAAAACTGAAATTTCAAGGTCTTGAAAGGTTATGGACCTGCAGGTACTGAATAGTGAGGACTGTGTTATGCTTTGATGGTAAAGTAAGGTAGTATTTTAAGAGTATGGTTGTCCCAACCACACCTGACTCCTTTGGGTAGCAGCATCCTAGTGGTCAGCTAAACAAGCACTACAGACATAGTCCTCCATCAGAGGCTGGCATAATGGTCGTGGAAAACAATGTAGGGACAGTACGACATGTGCTGTGACAATGGATAGGATAGACGGTGGTATGGAGAACTGGGACGGTAGTGGAGCATTTTCTCAGCAATGCATAAGTACAAACCTGAGACATCTTTGATGAAGTTCATTTCACTGTTTTAATGTGTGTACATGTCCAGACATATAGACATGAACACACACATTGTGACATGAAGCTGTAACACCGTCCTTCAGTCTAAATATTCATTTCCACCATTCTATTCTCCAGCACTGTTATGCCACAACACTACAGTTCAGCATGGTCAGAGTAACACTGGTTTCTTTTTTTTTGCCTTCTTCCCTTTGCTCTTGCAAGAATGTTGGATTGTCCTCTTAAGTATTTACGGCTGCATGCTGGATCCAGGGGAGAACAGCGCAGTAATTGCAGTCCACGATAACTGTAGCCCCATCAATCTCAGGAAAGCTCAACACCGAACACTGAATCTCTGTGGGATTCTTATTGAGGCTCTGGATAGAGAGGTCAACATGGGGACTTGATCTATACAAACTGTAAAGCAACAGCAAACAGCAAAAAAATAAAATACACACACACACACACACACACACACACACACACAAAAATCCTTCAATATCTGAACTCTATATATAAACTGCACCACACCATTTACTGCACATTTCACTTTTTAAACAAGCCTATTTAAATGCTGGTTGTTGTTTCAAACAAAGATGTGGACATGGTAGGTTATTTTGATGCAGATCTTCCCTTTATTAAATGTCTCATAACACTGAACACCCACTTGAAACCCCACACATACAGCTACTCATCTCCCTTGTCATAATGGTGTACAGACATGACATTGGTGGTGGTGATAACATGGGAAATTTCCTGTACTGTAAATACTATACCATGCAATATAAACATGCAAATTAATAACATTACATGTTTTCTAATTAGGAACTGGTGTTTACTATTTTATCATGACAAAATCATGGGTTGATAGTTATACAGGTGTTTTCTAATGGGCTCATTTACTTTTCCCCCCATTTAAAACAAAGGAAAATAAGCATTCGGAAAATTCTGAAATTCTGGTATGCAACACATTTTCAGTGGCGAATTAGATTTTGGTACTAAGGAATTACTGCATATTCTGCTGCTCTCTAAAATTCCAAGTTACAGGATGTATATTATTGGTACTTTTTACCTGGTTTTCCAAGGCATATCTTAGAGTGCTTTTTCTTCAAGCTTTGGCAGAAAACACCTTGGATTCAAGCTGCGACTTAGAGCACATCTAAAGGCAAACTGGGAGATGAAACATCAAGGCCATCATCAGTCCAGGAGGCATTTGGATAACCATGAGTCTGCCATCACTTGAATTTTTATTTTCTGGAGATTTAAGGGTATGAATATGATAGGAAATACTGAACATTTCCTAACAATTAACAACTCACCAATAACCTAACATCATTAAGAGCCACAAATGATAAATGGTCTAAAGCCCGTGAAAACAGAACAGTTATAAGCCAGGACAATATTGAGAGGACTCATGACAAGACTACAATAAAAAGGTAGCAGGCTGAACAGTGCCATGCCCCAAAATGGGAGAGTCTTGTATTTTGAAATCTGAGGAAGCTTTTTTGTTCAAACTCCACCGCCACATTTCATTGACCTCTGTAATGCAGGTCAGGGCCCAGATAGTCATATTCAAAATAAGACCTTATATATTCTAATGACATTTACCAGAGGTTGATTGATTCTTTTGATTTTAATAATAACAAATAAAAATTATGAAAACTGACAGTACAAAGCAAATTAAAATCCATTAAAGAGGTCAGTACATTTTAGCACATTTGTTGCTGACTAACACATGGCAGGTGTGCACTACATACTAAAGATCTCACTTCCTGTATATGCTCCATTGTTCAGCACACAGCAACACTATTGAGAAGAGTGCTTTATAAAAATAAATTGAACTGTACCAGCACGCTTTTCATAATGGTCTCGGGACCATTCATACACCTTCAGGACTTTCATGCTTTTGTAGTGGCCTGTGCAGCGGGGATGGACGGCTCAGTAAAGTGAAGCATCAAAGTAAAGCACCAGCCCAATGGACACAGGAAGGCCATCTTCATTAGCAGGGCTCTGGGCAGCTTGCTGGTAGCACGACGACTCCATTATCTTTTTCCACTTCTAAAAATATTACT
This sequence comes from Arapaima gigas, assembly GCA_900497675.1. Classification (NCBI taxonomy): domain Eukaryota; kingdom Metazoa; phylum Chordata; class Actinopteri; order Osteoglossiformes; family Osteoglossidae; genus Arapaima; species Arapaima gigas. The sequence continues at coordinate 286,110 of UFQX01000466.1, read as the reverse complement.
TATTAAAATTGTCAGTCCCACAAAAACAAATGTTTTGCTCCCAAGAGCCTCCTACCAACATATTTAAAATGAGTCACAACATAACATTTTTATGTCTTCTTGCAAGGCTTTACTCCCACTTAACGCTGACTGTCTCAACAAATCACACAACTCAAGCTTAGACTGGGTAGACAATGTGGTACAGAGACAGACTTGGTATACTGGCATTGCTACTTCTTTCATACAGGAAGGCCTGAAATGTTAAATCAGTATTATGTCTTGCAAAGTGACTGGCACTAGGATCACATCTGGGTCACTTGCAAAGGAGTCTTGCTTGATCTCTGACCCCCGCAGGTGCTACTAGCACAGTCAAACACAGGCTGCTACATGCAGAAAGCCTACGCCTCTCCAATTAACACCAGAATCCAATTTACAATTCACACTCAACGCTCCATCACTTAAAAAGAGGCAGGCATGGTCTGACTGCAGGAAATGTCAAGAAAACCATGACAGTACAGGAGCTATTTCATGACTCGATATCTAGAACACAATAGTGACTCTGACAGAGTTTTCCCCTTAATTCACCATCAGGCTGCATTCACTGAGAACTGTGCACTCTGAAAGATGAGAGGATTGCTTTGTAACAATGGCTAGACAGAACTCAACTGTCAGCAGCTGCTAATGTGTCACAAGAAATGAAAAAAAGTGCTCAGTGCATTAGAACTGCAATAAGACACAGGCACATTGACAGTCTGCCATAAGTTTCCACACGTAACAATTACCAACAGTATTACTGTCCACATTATCAACCCCACTTATAGGTTAAAGATTCTCAGTCCCTGCTACTCCACAGCAAAATCATTGGAGTTAAACCATTCACTGAACGCAGTCAAAGGATTGTCGTGGGCTACAAATAACAAAGCAGAATTTGGTGTTTTTTTAATGAAAAGACTAATACTTTTCAAAAGACTCCCATGATTAGATATTATTATTATTTATAAATCTGGTAATTCACTAAACAGGGCTGCAGTGCAGTTGTACATGCAAACATAGATCTGTGTGTCTATGAGCTTGCCCTGTAATAGGCTGGCATGCTGTCTAGGAGGTACCCTGGCTCATGACTGAAGCAGAAATTATGATAAGCAGTTATTTATAATACATGGATGGAAATTGACCAAATATAGAACTTTCCCATACACATTGTTTTTAAAAGAAGAAAAAATGTGTGGATGTCAGTCTGAATTTTACCGGAAAGTTTACCATTTAAAGAGTTTTGTAAAATACCTTTTTACCATTACCTTCAAGTACAGAACTGAAATCAAATATGGATTGATGGACAGATGAATGGATGGGGTTTTTATAACCTGTAAGCATCCACAGCAACTGAGTTAAAAAGATTAATTGATGACTACTGAAATGAGTGAAAATTTTGTTTTCCGAAAGTGAGGACATCAATTTTGAAATAACTTCAACAAGGCGGTGTACTTATGCACTAGCAAAAACACAAACAAGGGGAAAAAATTCCAAGTCTATGGCACTGTGCCATAAAGTTTATATCTAAAGGTCAGTGTCTGTTTACCCGTTTGTTATGTACAGCTTTGTTTTTCAAGCCACAGACTTGAAATCTAGCATAGTGGTACTTCTCATCCAAAGTCACATTTTTGTATAGCCAAGTTCATGAAAGTCCAAAAATGGACACTTAATACCTTTAAAATTTCTACTTTGGTCTTTGAAATAATGCTTGGAAATATACACGTAGTTATGTTACACGTAAAGCGTACGTCATCCTGACTAAATGGCATGATGCAATCTCTCTCTCAGACACAGACACACGCACGCGCACACACACGAGAGGGAGAGGGGATGAGGAGGTATGTTGGTTAAGAAAACACAAAAGTGAAGATTTACAAATTAATAAGTTATACATGGTACACGGTGATGTAAGGGTAATACAGTTTGATGATACAAAATTTATAATTACTTATTATCTTTCTACATTCTAACTCAGGCAATGACCAGGTATTGGTTTTCTGATCATTTCTTGGACATTACTCCACCCTGATCTGCACTGTGCTTGTGACTGCAGTCAACTGCACAGTACTGCTGCACACTGCAGCTACAATTCTCTTCCTCCCTGTCTGTTGCCCTGGCAACTTCAGAGGGGGACCTAAATTTGTACGTGTGCCCAGCTGAATGTGGAGGCTTGGATGACTGGCGGGATGACTAGTTAAGGAACCAAGCGGTGTGCACTGATTCTTGTGAAGTGTTAACATTTATAAATTGCATGAACACACTGCAGTAGCCATAAGGTAGCATACTAATAGGTAATAAAGATTTCTACCTCTACCCCTTTGGGAAAGTGCATCAGACTTCCAACTAGAAGAGGAAACCATGCCCAAATGTAACAGGTGGCTGAATATTTCACCCAGACACATAGTGTTCCTATAGTATCCCAAAGCCAGCTTGGTCTACCTTTCCAAAATTACTTTCATGATGACACAACTTTTCAGGTGAGTCCTTGCATGATGTATATCTTACATATCAGTTCCCAGAGCCCACACTTCCCAACTGTGTGCAGTACCAACACTATAGTGTGTTCTTTCTTTTATAACTTTCCTAAATATACAACTGTGAAAACATATCTGCCAGACTTTTCTCATTTTTGATAAGCTGCTAAGACCATGCCATTGTTGGGCAAATAGAGCGAGGTCAGAACTAACCAGAAAATAGACCAGAAATCAAACAAATTGACACTGAAGATGTAAAAGCTAAAAGGATTGAGATTACAAGGCAGAGAGGAATGACCAAACACCTAAATGGCAGACAATGACAGAGCAGGGGAATGTAGCACAGGTGCCTTCACATTTTCTTTAACGTTGCTTTTTTTTTTTTCCTCTCAACAAAAATCCACATTACCCACCCGAGTTTCTTGGAACGTTAAATATCCAGCATTTCACCTATTATCATATATCTATGAGACACACACAATATTTTTAGCGGGAACCAAAAGATAAGATTTTTCTGCTGTGACAATTTGCTGAATTTAAACTGGTATTTATTCTCAAACACCTGACAGAAAAATAAACAATATTTTTATACACGTGTTATAACAGAGTCCCATATTAAGCTCTACAAAGAAAAACTAAAATCTTAGAGGCTTAACCTAGGACCCTCTCCGTGAATGTGTCGTGACTGATACCAGCCAAGACAGCTCGCATAACTGAACTGGGGTGACTCTCGTACCTTTAGTATTGACCATCTTGGAGGTGACCTCTAGGGTTTCCAGGGGTTCAGTACCAATGTTCTCCAGTGTGATGAGGAGCTGCTGCGTCTCCCCATTGAAGAGCTGGACCGACACACTGCTGGACAGCTCCTCTCCTGAGGGGGGTTGGAGACTGTGAGCAGACCTGCAGGCAGACAAAATACCACTGAAGTATGAACAAGTGTGCAATATAACCGCATGTTTGCTGTTACTGTAAGTGCTATACGACCAGACGCATCCATATACAGCAGACCGCACATTTTAAAGTTGACCATAAGCTCCAGAACAGAGGCTCTGTATCCTTTCAATGACACTTGTGAGAAAATCTGTGCCTGTGAAACTTTTATGAACCAATTTAACTGCTAAAAATTTAATCAGAGGCGCAGCTGAGACAAACCACTTGTTAATTATGGATCTTCTACATAAGCCAGATGTCTGTGATGAATGACTATGAGCTGCAGTGCAGACTTGTCAGCAGTCACATGATAGGTAGAATATGTGACACAGCAGCACTACAAGACCAACTAAATATGAAACTACGCCACATGAGGAGCTAAAAGCCTTCAGCATTTATCATTGCAAGTTTCACAAATTCTTACATTTCTTTTTTTTTTTTTTAAAAAAAAAGGGAAAAAAAAAATCACATTACATGGTGTGACTAGGCACGGTCAGCGACCATTAGATGGACATGGTCAGAGGATAGGAAGCAGACCCATGGCTTGGGGTGAAGATGAACCTGGCGGTCAAAGTTTCCCCTCACACATACTTCATAACAAAAAAGCTACCCCCATATTAGCTTAAGTGAATGATAAGAGGTTATACACAAGGCATCTTGACTGAAGACGCTTGATGGCATAGTAGTTGGCAGTGCTGCTTTGCACTCAAAGAAAATGTGTGAATCCTTCTTTCTGCTGTAGTACTCTTGATTAAGGTTCTTAACCTCAAACTGCTTCAGTAAAAATTACCCAGCTAATATAAACTGGTAAATAATTTTAAGTGGCTTATCACTGCAAGTTGTTCAGAAGAAAAGCAGACAGTAAAAAAACTAAAGCATTGTTGAAAAAAAATAAGTGATGAATGCTGAATAAATAAATGACAAAGATCATATTTGAAAAACTGGCAGGAGTACAGGTGTGCAATGACCTTGAAATACTGTGCAGTCTTTAGCTAAGATTNGAAGAAAAGCAGACAGTAAAAAAACTAAAGCATTGTTGAAAAAAAATAAGTGATGAATGCTGAATAAATAAATGACGAAGATCATATTTGAAAAACTGGCAGGAGTACAGGTGTGCAATGACCTTGAAATACTGTGCAGTCTTTAGCTAAGTTTTTTTTTTTTTTTAACTTTTTATCTGTTCCTCTCTGCCACTGTGTGTGCACTTTAGTTTAATAAAAGCACATTTCTGTATAAAACCCTTGCACTCCTGCACTTCTGTAATGCCCATGTGGGCCTACAAACTGCCATGGTGCAAAAAAGCAAACACATATATGACCAGATTGATGACCCAAGTAAAATTGTCAGCTAGAATACTATATTTCTCTTAAAATAATCCAAGATAATTTAAACTCTACCAGCAAGTCAGAAAGCCCTTAATATGAATGTGTTGGATGATGAAATCATTCCAGAGGCAGTTACAAGATCTGATAGGAATCTCAGACAGTCTCATGCCAGCATCAGTGTCATAAATTTGGCTGTAACTGGAGTCTGAGTGATAATTAAAAACACCCTTTATGTTTGAGCATGTGGAAAAAAAAAAAAAAGAATGACAGCTACTACATCCACTGAAGCAACACAATAGCAGGAGTGATGTCAAGATTGTCAAGAGAAACTGAGATTATTTACAAACTGTAGGTTAACCTTGGTGAGCAGACTTGGATGGGACACACAAGGCTACAGGAATGGACTTTAGATATCGAGCACTCAATAATGTAGTTATTATTGAGTTACTATTATTGTGGTTACTCATCAACATGGCATGGATGCATACAAGGTATATGACACTCATGATGGCTCAGAGAAAAAAAAACAATAATTGAGTACTGTCAAAAGCTGAAAATGGGGATACACCTTAAGTGGTGCTGCCAGACTTGTATTTACTATTGTTGATAAAACTATCAATGCAATAGCCCCAATGGTATCAATGCATTCTTTTATGGTCTTCACAAATGACTCCCACAGTAACATAAAAATATGAACACTTCCACGATTAGCAGGACAAAGAAAGATTTGCTTCTGAACACTGCTTTATGGCTGCTTTTTATAGAGCTCATCTAATAAAGTAACACTGGAGCTATCCTTTCAGGCCAAATTATAAATGAAAACAATAAAGTTTCCATAATTGAGGGGCCTTGACAGTTGCTAAATGAGTGAGAGAAACTGTCGGATGATGAAATCGGGGAATGCTCCCTCGTGGCTCACGCATCTTGCCAAACTTCCCGCAGTCAAAACAAAAGAGAATCGCAGTGGAATTGCTACATGTACTTCCTCCATCAGTCCATAAGACACTATGGTTGAAACAGCAGGAGGAAAGAGTTTTCTACTTGTTGAATTAAACTTTCAGATACAAGCCAAACCACCTCTTAAAATGACTGGAGAATGCAGCTTAAAACAACAATTCATTTCAAAATTTAAGTAACCTGCTAAGGAAGTTAAAAAGCTAAAAGACTAACCAAAATTTTAATGCTAAAATTCACATTTTAGGCTGCAGGTTGTTATTATGATAGGATAATACTGGGCTGAAGACATAAACAGAAGAAAGGTATTCAAGTCATAGTAAATATAATAAATGTTTCACATTCAAGGCTCTGTTGATTCCATGTCGTGCTAGTACATCTGCTCAAACACATGCATCTTAACCCAGACTCACACCAGAAGTGCCGACCCCCCCCCCATCTTTCTCCATGTGAGCAATGACTAATTCAGTTGCTGTTATGGCCCAAGATCAGTGTTAAAATGAGGCATTAATAAACCCCACTGCAAGTATTGTATAATATAATAACAACAACAGATGCTTCATAATTTGTGAGGTGTAGTAGTTTTCATTAAATCGTAAAACCGGTGTCCAAAAATACTTCACACGGTGGCTAAGTGCCCATTAATCATGACAATATGGCAGCTACTTAAAATTCAGATGTCTTGTTATCCCCATTTGAGCCCTTTCCTTGGTCAATAAAGCTTTTCTGTATTAATTGCAAAATTACTATGCGTCACAGCACACAAGGCGACAGTGCAGGGTTTTCTCCATTTTCGTGGCAATCATCAAAACATTTAGAGAAACTTTGCAGCAAGCAGGCATCAGCAGCATGGGTGATAGAGCCAAAAGTAGAACTATGAGATGCAAACTGGAAAGGTCATGTTCTTGCCGATTTTCTCAAAAGGTGCGAAGGACAGTAAACTGTGAAAAGGCTTACCTTGGTAAGGAGGTGCTCAGCTGGAGGCGAGGAAGAGCCGGCACAACCTCTACAGCACAGCCACTTGTCTTGAGCCCTGGCAAGTTATCCAGAAGGCAGTCACTTGTAACCCCAAACACAGAGGTATGGTAGCCTGAAACAGTGATTAGAACCACATGGTAAGTTTATACCAAAACCCTGTACACAACTATACTGAGCTTCAGTCACACATGCTTCATTGAAAACAGCAGTAAATTTACAAACAAAAGACTCAGCAAAGTGCAGCAAAAATGACCAACTGTCTTCATGGACCATGATGCGAGCACAGGCCATCCACAATGAAGAACAGCTTTAAAAAAAAAAAAAAAAAAAAAAACCCCATATTTATAGTCACAAGACTCCTAGAACCAGCTAAATATAAACACTGATTTACAAAGACCAAATAAAACTACAATTCAGATCAGAAAGTAGAAAATTCTTTATTACAGTCAAACAGCATGAATTTTGAATAAGTTACCTGTTAGTATAGTAGAAACACAGAACACAGTCATATGTGCAACTACAATAATTAAATATCCAAACGAGAACATCAGGGTTAAAATCTCCTGTCATGTGCAACATCTGTGTTGTCATGTGTCCACTTCACAAGCATCAGTACAGCACTTGGGAATTTATGTAAAACAAAACCCTTCAACAAAGAATGATGTAAAAACATACATAAACCCACAACAACCCCTGAACATGCAATTAATTAGTACTTCTGTGTTTGTTTTTTATTAATTATTACAGCACTTGGTGCTGCAATTTCCCAAACATGTTTCAATTTCAGAAGGCAAGAATAAATTAACTAAATTATGAATCATAACAAGTAATTAAAAAAGTTATTTAAAAAATCTACTATATTTCCTAAAATGAGGGTCATTAAAATGCATCTCTCACACAGTTTAAAACTAAATTGAGAATCATTTAAATTAGGAACACTCCAGAAAACGTGTGTGGCTCACACACCAGGTTCAGGAACTGACCAGGCAAGGATGGACAGTAGGGGGTTTGCAGGCACATTCCCCCCCACTGCAATTAGCACTCAAAAAGTAACCAAAAAAAATTATTAATAAAACAACTAATGAAATGAAACAATGGCTTCTGTGCACCAACATTAAAAACGAAAACACCAAGAATTAGGTGAAACAAGAAAGCAAAGCTGAAATAAATTCAATTTATCACATCACAAAGTTCAAACATCACAAGCTCATCACTATTATCCATACAAAATAAGGCGTCTTCTTTAACCTAGTCTTTTAACCTTCACCAGTCTGCTGCCTTCCTCCTCACTCTCACTTAAAAGAGTTTCTTGATCATCCTAACTGTCTGCATCTGGTCCTCCTTTCTCAAAGAGCTGCAGTTAGGTGCGGCTGTCCATCTGAGCAGCAAGTGAACACGGTCAGGCTCCTGCTTGCCACAAATGTATTATTTTCAGTGACATCAGGGATCGCAGAACTTTCTATAAATGCAACTGGGAGGGAGACATTTACAGCAGTCTGTTAAAAGACCACCATTGAGGGGGGCCTATATTAGCTCACACTGAGGAATAGAGCGCTGGGGACTCACCCCCTTCCTTCCTTAGCACGAAGGCCCGATCACTGACAGGCCTCGTAATTCACACATCACTCACTCCTGTTTCCTCCAGCAAATGTGAAAACGCCTCCCTGCCCTCTTTCAAATGGCCGTAATGCCATTAACAGCAATTACAGCTGTGCACAGCGCGATTACCACACGACTATACCGATTACTAAAATTAATGGGATTTTCAGCAAGCTCTAATGAATGCAACATGATGTGTAGAATAATGCTGTTTCAGTAACAGACATCCATGGACTCATAAAAAGGAAATGATCTGATCAGTCTTCTCAGCAATAAAAAGGTCAGAGGATGGAAAGAATGAACTCAGAGGTGTGATGGGATTCAAGCTGGATACACTCTGTTGTTCTCACAGTAGTTTATTCACTGGAGATAAAACAAACTGTGCACGCTACTTTGAAGAATAGCATCTGCTAAATGAATATAGACATAAATGTGAGCCCACAGGCACATAATATCCCTATAAGGAAAACAAATTAAACCATGCAGTACCACAGAAGTGCCCAATCACATGTACAATAAGCTTTTCAGACGTCACCCCCATGCACCAGCAAGAGATGGCAGTACTAGAGTGCACTGTGCCATGTTTGCCTTTGATATAGACAACAAACTACCGCTTAACCATGGACACAGATGGAGCACAATCACAGCTTGAAGGATTCTGATGCCATTTCAGCCATTTGGTTACTAATAAAACTAATCATCTGTATTCACTTACGTAAGTAAGTAAGTAGGTAAGCATGTAAGTCAGTGTAAGTGTGTCAGCTAAATAATCGAGAATGTAACCACTGTACTGAAGAAATGATGCGAAGTGTCTGGAACAGTAGGGCTGCAGCGGGCTCACCATTGACTGTAATGCTGCCTGCAGTGCGTGGGACCCCCACCAGCGTAACTGGGTATAGACCAGACTCCGCAGGCAGAGAAAGGGCTGCCGGCAGGGACTCAAACTCCACCCCTGACGTCAGAAGGCCCTGGAACATAACCAATGCCAAACAATTAAAATAACCATAAACAGATGTCCATTGTAACAAAACAATTACAAGTACCCTCACCGACAACTTGGAAATACCACACTCACAGAAAGCTTGAACAATATACAGGTATCCCCCAAGAAATGAGAGTCTTGGACTTGTTTTCTCATATACAAGCAAAATTATTTTTCACCTCTCTGACCACCTGCAGAAATTGTCCAAGATGATAAATATATGATATTGTTCCAGCATTAAATCTGCCCAGTTATGACTTTGGGGTGATATGGTGACACAGCTGGTAGCACTATGCAATGTAACTTAGTTTTGAACTTGGCTCAGTTGGTGCTGACTTTATGTGACCCCCCCCCCCACATTGGCGTGGATGTCCGTTAGGTGCTCCGGTTTCTTTCCACAGTCCAAAGACATGTGCTTCAGGTTGACTGGTGTGGGAATGTGAGTGAATGTGCAATAGGCTACAATGCAATTGACTGGCATTCCATTTGGGGTATAGAGTGCCTAGTGCAGTACACTGTGCTTCTGGGTTAGACTCCAGGCCACTGTGACTTTGCAGTAAGATGTGGTTGTCGATACTCAGTGTGAAAACACTTATTTTTCCTTACAATATAGCATAATCTCACATTGATGAGCCCATTGCATCATAAACCTAGATGGTTCATTATCATCCCGTAACAAAATGTCTGGCACACTTAGAAACTACTAATTAATCAGGAATAAAAATTAGAATTACAGTAAATTAAGGAAGTGGCAGATATGATTTGCAAGACAAATTCATGCTCCTGGATGTTCATTAAATCATTTAAAAATTATAGCCGTATATAAGTAAACACAGAGCATGTGCATGAATATAAACCTCCATTACCAAAATCTGGATGGATGGATGGATAGATAGGATTGTGTAACTGCACATTCTTCTGGTGAATATGAGAGACTTCAGTAGCATCCCCTGACAGTGTATCCTCCAATTCCTGTAATACACTTTAGATTTAATCTCTCTCAGCATGCATCTCTTACACAAAGAAAAGTCCTGTTTCCATTACTGCCTAAAATAATCACTGTTCATACAGCCACAAAGAAAAAGGAAAATGAAAGAACTGGCTGAGCAAGGTGTGTGCTTTCACGCTGCTACACATTCCTCAGGCGTCAGTCTGACTCACAAAAACGTAGATGGAAATGGATGGAATTCTGAGAACAACCCAAGGCAGCAAAGGGAGATCTGCATCTGAGCAGATCAAGAAACCTGATGCTACAATCAAAATGGCTCATCTGCTCAGGGTGCTCCACAAGTCCACTGCAGAGGAGGACTTCAGGGCTTTTATATGACAGACAATGAATTAAAGGGCTTAAAATGGGATTACTGTATCCTCACAGTCACAGTGACTCTGTGCACCCAATGTTCTTACACAGTGTTCCACAGCATCTATAGGGAGGCAGTTCAGTCCAAAGGAGTGTGGCAATCAGAAGGATGCACTAAGCTCATAATCTCACTCCACTGACAAAAAAGAGTATATATGTTCCGTTTTCAAAATAACTTGAGTATAAAATTGTGCAAAAAGCTAATGGCCACTGCAAAAACTTTTAGAACAGGGTGCAGGGAGGGTGCCATGAAAAAAAAAAAAAAAGCTAGGTGCTGGCAGAACTCTGAGCTCTCAGACTACAAAACCTAAAAAGACCCCAGATGATGCCCTCACATTTGACACAAACACTCCTATCTGTAAATGTGTACAATCAATGGAGCTACCCCACAGGAAAGTGAATCAACAAAATGAACAAAAAAATTCATTTTACAACTGAATTATTGTTGGCTAAGGCTGTGTTTTCAGAGAAAGAAAATACTAAAAAGCTTAGGCTTACTGCAGACCTTAGACTGACTTTTTCTTTTTATAGTGATGACATAAGCATGTGCCCTACTTAACACTGTTACAATGTCTAAATCTCTCCACTTACTGGAAAAAATTGCACTCCTTTTTGAAGGCATACCCAGAAACACTTTATTCTTAGATAGGAAAAGGCACGTCAACATTAATTTACTGTGTTATGCACCACTTCATTCCATATGTGTATTGTATTCAATGGTTTCAAAGGAAAAAAAAGTCATGTAACATTACTTGAAAACACTTCATTTCCTTTGAACAGCTTGAGATTAAAATGTTTTTGTGACATGTTGCAAATGTTTTTGCAAACAGCATCAGGTAATACCACCTTGTTACACAAAACAAAAAGGTCATCTGCTCATGCCAATGCTATGGCCTTTACATTATGCATCCTTTGGCCATCTAGTGCTCTTTTAGCACATTTAAATACTCCAGTAGAAAACCTATAAAAATCACAAAATTAAGTGATACATTCTGTTGAACACTTTTTCTAAGCCATTTAAAATTACCTATTGTGTAACAGGTTAATTTTCAGCAATATGATTTAACTCACTTTTGAATAAAATTTTCTTAGAACAGTATTGTTGGAGCTATTATTCAACATCTTTATTGCGTTGTGTGTACAGGGGGAGAATTAAAACCATGCAATTTTAAAATTCTTACAAAGCTGAAAATGAGTAAAAACATTCAAGAAATGGCACTTGCAGTAAATCAGTGTTCAAATAGACTGCTAAAATGACAAAGTTCAGGTCAAAAACGCTGTACCTGAGCAATGGATTGTAAGATCAGCTCTGTGGTCTATAGTGCCACCCTTTCATTCACTCTTCAGATGTAAGCATAAAAATTCTGACTCACTCTATAAAGTATATTCAGCTAGGTAGCTACTCTGAACACAGGATTGTGAGTGATGCTAATAACCTTTGCTTGGCTGCCACCAACATGAGGCACAGGTTCCTCAATGAGCCCTGATAATGGCCACTGTGGTCTAACGGGATCCGTGTGTGATCCAGATGGCATTTCCTAGTGCTCACAAATCAGCACGTTTTTTCACATGTGACATTTACATTATAGGCAGTTGCATGGTGATCAGTGAAGCAGAAACACAACTGAGGTGTAAATGTCTTTGCCAAGGCACATCTTGTCCAGAGAAAAACTAGAAACCAAACCAAAGTGTAGAATATAAAAGTGAAAGCTTATGTGTACCTCACAAAAATAAATAAATAAACAAATAAACTGACAAAAGGCAGATGAAAACTTCTGTTGTTGTTTTGTTGTTACTCTGAGTACACTGAGTTGGAGAACAGCATCTCCTAAATGAGTAAATGTAAGTCTTATGGTGAAAACATATGGCAACACTTACAGAAAGCAATGGTAAAGGCATCAGTTTTTAGTAAATCAATGACACAGCAAGTGTGTGTTTCAAGAAAAGTTGTATATGAAATGAAGTAAATTTAGAACAGATGACTAGGAACAATGGGGCAACAAACATGACAACAGGAGTAGGTTCTTTGATATGCAAATATACACCAGCAACAAGAAAAACAAAATACAATACTGCAACAACATTAATGGGAACAATAATGTCAGGAAGTGACTAAGTGACAAGAGAGGTGTGCAGGCAAATGGCTTGTGCTCAAATGAAGCCCAGCACTCACAATTCCTCAGCTGCATTTATGGCTAAAATAAAACAGATACAGCCAGCGGGATACTGGCAGCCAGAATCAGCGCAGCGACTGGGTGAAAATTAGAGCGAAATGAAGTAACTGGACAAGAAGGAAACAAACGGCACTCCTATTCACAATGAAGGATTAAAGCTGACCCACAGCTGTCACATAATCCTAACAAAGCTCCTTTCTGCATTTTGTGATGGTTGTGAAACCAGCAGACTGACTGAAAAAGGGCAATTTCCAGCAGCACTTATTTCAAGTAAAATCTCCTTACTCACAGCACAAAGCACACATTTTTAGTAACAGCATTTCAAGGTAATTTCATTAAAAGAGCAAATGCTGTCAGAATGAAGGTTGGAAAATGGGATAAAACAGACAAGACAAATATACATTATATATGTGTGCCTTCAGGTGTTCTCATCTTTGATGTTGAACCAGCCTCATAGGGGCTGCAGCTATCTAATGCACGCAGAACATTGCCTCAATTTTTGTTCCCCCAGTAATGTTACAGAATGCAGCACAGTGATGTGGGGTAGTGCTGATGCCTCACAGTTCTGGGCTGTGGGACTAGATGTAGGTTCTATCCCTGTATAGACTACACCCTTGTATAGAGTTTACATGTTCGGCTTGTGTTTGTATGAGTTTTCTCCAGGTGACCCAGTTTCCTCCCACAGTCCAAAGATGTGTTTCAGCTAACCTGACAAATCTGCACAGCTGTGTGTACGTGTGTGTGCGAGCGCATGTGTGTGATTAGACTGCAATGGACTGAAGTCACCCAAGGGTGTACCCTGCTTCACTTCCTATGCTTGCAGAATAGACCACAACTCTGCACTGGATATGCAGTTACCTACAGTAGTTACCTACAGTGAGTCAATGGTCTAGCCTCTGTAGTGAGACTACAGTCTTCACAAGTGTATGAGCAGAACTTTCTAAAAATATTTAATAGGGATACAATGTAGGAAAGGTCTGTCAGATAAGTGCTCGGCAGAAGAAATGTCAAAATTATAGCATGAGGAAAATATCCTAACTGCTCTCCTTCCCCAAATTTAATCTTAAAACACCAACAGTAAATTTATTCGGTTTCAACAATTTCCCTAGAAACAGACAAAAACAAAGTTTAGGGCCTACACTACTAATGCTACTTATTGCTGCAACTTGAGAAAGACAACAATTAAATAACCCATAATAACCTCATTAGGTACATAGATTTAGACCCGAAACCGCTAAAGCTAACCACAACCTGTCCACTTTCTTTTTTTTTTTTTTTTAAACAATGTACCGCAATGTGTACTTCAAAAAACGTAAGTACAAACCCAAACATTGCACTATAAAATAATTTCATCCAAGAGATAAGAAGCCTCCTTGACAAAACCAATTTCACACCAAGGATTGGATAAGGAGGATGAGGAAAAAAAAAAAAAAAAAAAAAACGCTTGTTTTAATAAGGGTCAAGATCAAAATCTTCTGCCCAAAGGCCAAGTGGCCGCTGAACAGCTATAAAACAGGGTGCTTAAAGCACACTCCGTGGTGTTCAATTGTGCTTTCAAGCAAACGTAGATAGATGGAAAGAGGAAAGCAGCCACCTGAAGTTAATGGATTCTCAGTTACCATAACTGATATTTTTCCGCTGATGGGGCAGCACAGGAAGCATAAAACTTCCTTTGACCTATTTCATGTATTTTTTCAATCTCAAAGTTTTCTGACAACTGAACATCCTTTGCATGTGTGTTTCACTAGATAGGGATGATGCTAGGACCACGTCTGAGGACAAGGAAAAGTTGGCAGGAGAGAACTTGCCACAACTACGTGTTATAGTTACCTAAAAACTCACACGAGAATGCCAGCCAGCTGAGAACAAGAAATCACATTCTAGCTCTACTTTTACAGCTTTTTTTTGTTTTATTACAGGTATCTTTCTACAAATTTTCCATGGACCTATACAATAAAATCAGGAGGAAACATTTATGTGATTCTGATTAGAAGATATTCAAAAAAAATGTTCATTAGTGCTTTACTGCATTTGCATTCTTACCTATCTAATAAGATTAAATGTTATAATGACCCTATTTATTGCCTTTTCAGTTAGCACCACACTTTCTAGGAACATATCCTGAGCACTGGGATATTACTGCACTGAAGACACTAAAAGAGCCAACCAAAGAAAACAAAAAAAAAAAAAAAAAAAAAAAAAAAAAAAAAAAAAAAAAAAAAAAAAAAAAAAAAAAGTTTTTTTGAGAGCTGGTACCACTGGCAATAACACCACTTACATATTTCCCCAACAAGACTTTGGTATCATTTACAATAAGACAAAAAAAATATATGTGCGTACATAGGGTTTTTTTTGTTTAAATAAAACTCTGCAACACACCAATATGAAAATATGAATCTTTAACTGTACAAAATAAAATCTACGTTTAACTTTTGCCTTAAAAAAAGTCTCTACCCAAGACAAACTAGAATGCAGACCAAAGTATTGCAATATTATGCATGGCTTAATGTAGTTACAAAATTTTGTGGCCAGTAGGAATAAAGCGTTTTCTTACAAGATAAAAAAAAAAAGAAACTGTGAAATGCTGAGTCACCATGAAGTATGTCTGTGTACAAGAGAACAAGATGGGCTTTGGCTTAGTGGTTACAGCTGTTGCTATCTGAAGGTCTGCGATCTGAACCCCTGCTCTTTCTGCAGTACGCTTGAAGCAAGCACTTACCCTGAATTGATACAGTAGAAGAATACTCTGCTGTACAAATGGGTAAATCCTTGTAAATTCCAACATTGTAATTAGTTGCCTTAGACAAAGGTGTTGGATAAATAAAGGTTAATTCTAAATACATTACAGATGTAACATGGCAATGTGGATGTAATCTATGTGGGAGAAGCATGCCCAGGTTCAATGTAAATGGCAAAGCCACAGTTAAATAATACAGCCAAAATTGTTATAGACTCCAATAAGAGCCATGACCTAAAGTACATTTGGACTTCAATTTACAATCCATCTTAAGGTTTTGTTCTCCTCACAACCAACTTTGCATAGCCATGTAAAGCCAGATGCTCAGTTGTTCATCACATAAAGAAACAAAAAATAAAATAAAAAATAATACATAAATTAGGAGAACAGCAACATCGTAGAGTCAGGGTCAGCTAATACACAACATTACAAAAATAACGTAAGCTTACTGCTGCTTATTTTCAGGTTACATCAACTACAATTAATGGAACATTAATTTTAAAATAATGTAAAGCATTTACAGATCTGAATTTCCCTGAACTTTTTTGCCGTACTTACCATGTTTTCAACTCGAAGCTCAAAAGGCATTGGGTTGTAGACCATCAGCTGGACTTCACACACATCACCTTGCACCCACTGAAAATCTGAAAGAAAAAATTAAATTATCAAATAAATAAAATGAATGGCATTTGTGAGCCATTGAAAATATCCGTGACAAGGTATCTCACTAAAAGTAATTAAGTTTAGCACTTCTCACCAGTTTGGTATGATGGCAGCAATTAATAAATGAAAGCAAAGGCATGCCGTTTCAGTGCTGAAAGTTGGAAGGGTGCCCTCCCGAAAGCAAAGGATCCTCTGGGTTCTCTTACCATTTTACCAATGTGTGAAATCCAGCTTCACAGCTGCAATAATTTGAATATTTCTTCACCGATCCATATAGGTCTGGTAATTTATACTATTAACTGAGAAAACACCGGGTTATGTAAGAATACTATTCCGCCTCAATTTTTTTTTTTTTGATAACAGTCCTCAAAATTTCTTTGTTGAGTGTCCTAAACAGACCAAACCCCTGATATAGATGAGGAAATAGCCTTGCTGAACCCCGGTAGCGGTTAGGATTTATAGTGAGTAAACCCTGGCCATGCACCTGGGAAATTAAAACTCAGTCAAAGAAGCCTATCAATAACATCAGTGCTGCAGCAAAGATCCATTGTAAGTTCAGGTCTCAGAAGACATGTCTTCTCATGGAGCCAATTAAAATGGAATGGAAAGTGTGAAGATTAACAAAACTGGAAAGTTACAGCACTTCTTACACCCACCAACGTGCTGCTCTCTTAATCTTAGAACATTCGGGCAGATCACGATAATGTGCCTCAAAGAATAAGGTTGTCTCCTGTTTGCTATAGTCCACATAATAATAATGATGATAATTATTTATAGAGTATATTTCATACATACAATGTGCTTTACAGAGGGAAGGGAAATGATATCAAACTCTTAACATGAATCGTTGGCCATAAGACCTGTTGAGTCAACAGTCAATGTTCAGTGGTTACTGTTTAAAGAAACTGCCTAGTGATGGCCTTGAACTGCACACTCCTAAGACCCACTGAGTACTTTGAAGGACCACTTCAAACAGCACAGAAAAGAAGCAGATCGATATGCGTCTCAACAGGGCATTCCAAAAGCACAAGCTCTCCCTCAGCACTACCGTATGAGGCTCACTTGTACCCCATTCAGCCCAACCACCATCAGATACAATGCTGCAAACTGTCAAACTACTAACTGTGCCCAGCCACTCCAAAAAACAGGTTGCAGAAGAGTTGCAGCAGTGAGCCTCTGTACTGATGCAGCTGGCTGCCAGGGCAAACAAACTACAGGGTGCCACTTGTGGAGATTATCTACAGCACTGCCACACTGTTAACCTGAGATCAAGTACATTAGTGTTCATTAGAAAAGTGGCTCCAATTCTCACACAATGAGGGAGAGGGGAAAAAAGTGTCCTTCATGTCCTTCTATTAAAAAAATGGATAAATAGAGAAATACAAGGTTTCCATAAAGTAACACCCTATTTACAGTATGCAATAATGTTATATTTCATTAACAGTGGTAGTGACCGTTTTGTTCAAAGGAGGGGGAAAAAAAGTTCCAGGGAACTGTTGACTTTGGTGTCTGTAGTTGGCATAAATCTTGTTTAACATTTTTGTTGGTGACCAAGTAAAAGCAGAAGACTTAATGGTTTCAAGTAGAGGTGCACAATATCAGAATTCTGTGCTGATGCCAGTATGTGATCATTTCTATGCACCTGTCAGCCTGCTGATGGCCAATATATACATTTATAAAATAAAAAGAAAAATGGGAATAGATGTGCCTGAATGAGAACTGCAGAAAAATTAAACATTTATTTGTTTGACATTTCAGTTTTGCACACCATATACAATCGTTAAAATAACCAACATCTGCAACAGCAGTGAATCACGTTTGGGTACCTGATCATTAAATAGGAAATGGTTTTGTAGGCTGTAGCCTTAAATGCTGCATAACACTTTTCTCTTTCTTTTTGGGAAAAAAATCTAACTGAAATAATGCAAATGGAAAAAAAGGTAAAATGATGTAATGATACAGAAATAACACTACTTAACAGTTATAGTCCAGAAATGCATCATTTCATTTTTTTTTTTAGGACATGGGCATGTTTTTCTTAACAAACATGTGCATCTCTGCCTTGTCCCAGGAAACTGTTTGTCTTTCATTGACCATATTAGAAGCTACACTGAACAATCTCTCGCTGTCAATAATAATCGTTTACCCAAGTTAACCCTAACCCTAAGTGTTACCCTTGGTATATTTTAGTCACTGTCACTTTGAAAAACTTCCACAATGCAGACATTTTCATTCTGTATGTGCACATATGCTGTATGTACATAATGATTCTGTTATCAAGCATTGCTTTGAATTATCAGTCAAGATTCTTTTTTTTTTTCCAGCATCCATTAAACAAGTACCGGTAAATTCAGGTGTGACTCTGAAACCATTGTGTCTGCCTAGTTTGAAGAGGACAGGTCTTAAACTCACTCAATATTTTGCCCTTTCAGTTAGTGCAAAGCTTTAACTTTTATTCATAGTATGTGCATAGTATAGTATGAGATCACACAGTGAAACAAGTAGAGAGCGATGTCAGACTCCCACCTCCCTTCTGTTACCCACTTCTGTGATGTACAAAAGCAAGTTCTGCACATGTTCAGTTGACCAAGAAAACAAAGGGGAAAATCTTTACTGTAAAACTCAGAAGGAACATTTTAAGCCATCCATGCACCACCTGTCAGAAGTCATTAAAACCTTAGTTAAATGGGGCAATGCTATGAGAAGTGGCTCCACCCATTAGAGGGATGTAGTCGGCACTCTCTCTGACGTTTGCCCTCTTGCTCCTGAAGCCCCGTCCAGCATCTACCTCCCACAATATCCTGAGCGACACCTCAATCAGTCCAGTGATGGAAAGTTTTGTACACACAAACATGAGACCTGTGAACTCCACCAGCAGCTAAGACACAGTCTGTCTCACCTGCCCTGTCTGCTTTTCCATGGGAATCAATGCACATCAGTTGACCATAGCAAATCTTTTTCTCTCAAACTTTAACAGTACCTACTAAGTAACTTCACACACAAGTGATGCCATATATTGGCAAGAAAATATATTTGCATATTTTCCAAGCGCAAGTGATTCTTTTAATGGACATTGATTCTGCTATGCTGCAAGATGAAGCAAAATATTCAAACGGTCACTTCATAAAATTGATAAGGTAACCAATGTTACAGTTGGAAGCCAGATGACCTCCTTCAAACCTTTCGGTTATGTCACAGAGTACTTCTAGCACCTCTCAAGTCAAGGCATTACTCCCAAAAAACCTGGCAGAATGCCGTTTAACTACAACATTAAGGATAATGCAAGCAAAAGAAGGGAAACTGATGAGTTCATAAAACAGAGAGGTGCAACCTCGGAGCTGAGAGAACCAAGAGCACTCAGATCAGTGGGCACTAAAAGCAGCGATAAATCATATCCCAGTGGCTGACAATAGGAGATGTGTTTCGAGTCACTCATAGGGTCAGCCCTTCTAAATCAAAAAACACTTGGAAAAATATGGCTGTACACACAGGCGCCATACATCTATCTCACCAAGAAGTGTGCTTAGACAGGAAGAAAGAGAAAAGAATGGTGCGAAAGTGAAGGATACACTCCAGTATTTTTGCTGAGAAAACCCCCACAGACGAACCTGGTGTGCTAAAGTCCATGAACTCACAAAGGGTCAGACATGACTGAACAACTGAATGAACAACAGAGAAAGATGCAAGGAGCAGCCAGGCTGGATCTTACAACAAGTACAGAGTACAGTTTTGGGCTCATTAGATAATTAGTTACAGGAAATGAGAAAAATCCATCTACATACCTCCCAATACCCCTCCCTTATCACAGTAAGAGACACAGATGCCTTGGAGCAATGCTGCCTTTGGGATCATATAAATATTTCACTTTTGGATGTGTAAGTAACAAAAAAAAAAAAAATCAATGAATAAAAATGAAGAATGTCAATGGGCTTACACATATCTGGCAAGATGTCTGCAACGTTTAATGGAATTGCAATGACTGGTGATAGAAAACATCACTGTTTTCAGTGTCCCCCAGAGAAAAATCCTGAGCAACAGGACCCTCTCAGTCTCCCCCATGAGCTGTTTCCAAAACTTTCCTCCTAATCATCTTCTTGAAGCTTCCACCTGGACAGGGCTTTTGATCACCTGAACGTGTCATGACCTTTTGTTCTAAAGATGGTTTTAATGATGTTACGCAAGGAAGAAAATGGAATTTTAAAAAAATCTGCTATATTCCATCATAATCCTACCTAGCAGTACATGGTTACAGTACTGTACCTCTCTGCTTTTTATTGCAGTTTTCTGGAGTCCTAATTACAAAGGCATAACTTACCTGGCAATAATAAATACAAATCAGACATTAATTCTGTGTTGGTTCATAAATCTATATTAATGTGTTTATATCTGTAATAATACATTTTATGTTTCATGATTTTGCCATCATCCCACCCTGAAAAAAATATTTCACAGTCCAAATCAAAGTCAATCCCAAAAGCATAGGGTGCGAGTCAAGATACACCTTAAACAGGGCACTAGTCCTCACTCCACACACACACACACACACACACACACACACACACACACACACACACACACACGCGCAAACAAATTCCACTCAGGCCCAGCTGGATTTCTCACAACCCAGGAGTTACATGAGCGGACATGTTTAGACAGATCACCACTGTGCCAATTGCAAAACTTACGTCATTCAACTATATGGTTGCCAAAGGAACAGCAGACCTATCAAACAACAGCCCCACTCATCACTGGAACGAGAGTCTTTTGGTCCATCACTGTTTTCTTAAAAGGAGCTAGAGTCAGACAAGGAGCATCTGAGACCGACTGACAAAGAGCCACTCAACCTGTGGAACTAGGGTACATGAAAGACACAAATGTTGTCAAGGAAAAGCAGAAAAAGAACTGTTGTTGAGGCGCTATGTTAGACTCGGTTTATTTGTTTGTTTAAATTTCAAGTCCTTGGTCAGAAATTAGGATGCTGACCTTATGCTTATTTTGCACAAAACTGTGTCCTTAAAACTGGTCTTTATACAGCTAAGCCACATACTGCACAACAAACAAACAAGCACTGTTAGTCTGTGCAAGTATTAGACCTAAAACTGAATGCTGAACATCCCTCTGACATAAATCATAAGCATTTCAAAGTTTTTTGCCTGTTACTTTGTTAGCTCTGACCACACCAAGTCTTTTATATGGTTCAAATCAGTGCTAATTTATAGCAAGTTATTTTTGATGAATTCTTAAATTCAATGCAGTAGTCAGTGCTCTGAGTTCAAATACAGCAGGCCAGACATGGATAAGTGATAAAGACCACTACTTTAACAGTAGTTCTAATCATAGACATTCAGTGTTTCACAGAGGAACAAAAATTAAGCTTTTTCAGGTTCTTCAGAGCACAGCAAGGGTACACTATAAAATATCTTGATTCATAGGCATTCCTATGTTTCTATTAACTTCACTGAAAGTCCACCAAATCAAACAAACAATCTTGTTCAGTCCACAGTGTGTATATTTAGCAAGACGGTAGCGATTCAGTCGGATCAATTGTTTTCTGTGTGGAATCAGGTGAGGAAATAAAACCAATGCTGGATAATAGGTTCGGTTTCCTGGGGCTGATACTTAAAATGTACTCTTTTACAATGCAATTTGTTAGTCAGGCTTAAATAGGATTTCCCACAGTTCAACTAGTATATAAGCCAAATATGCATAAGTGTAGAATAACTTCCTGATACTGAAAAGAGAAGCTGAACAACCTGACCATTTGTTGAACAGGACACGATAGGATTGTATAAGACTTTGAATTTCCCTGCGTGGATTAATAATCTATTTTTAGAAAAGATTATTATCATAAATCATATCTCATTCCAATACTCTTTAGCATACTATAATTTTTCCTTCATGTTCATTTTTCAGTTTTTACATCAGTGTTGTCCTTTACACATTTTGCCTAGCATATCTCCACTTCGATGAGTCCATGCTGACAGTAAGGAAAACATTTATTAAAATAAAACCTATGTGATGTTTGATGATACACAAATGAAGCAAGGGAAAATAAAACCCTCCTATCCCTCTATTATGTCACCCTGGTAGAGCAGAGCTGCATGCATCTGCCAATGAGAAACCTAGCAAAGTCAAATAAGCACGAACATCTACCTAGCTAGGTATTATGATTTATGAAAAAAAAAGATAACTCTAAATTAAAGAACTACAAAGAAGTTTAAATTGCACAAGGAGCAGAGTTTCAAGGTACCACAAGACTTTAATAAAGCAACAACCCCTCTAAATTCCATTTCTGATTGACCTTAGCATACAGGGAACAAATATTTGTAGTACAAATTAAATATAAGGCTCCATGCTTACGCTGCTAAAATAAAAATCAGTCATGTTGTTCAACTGAAGTGGCAGAGGATACCAGCAAACCTCACAAGTTTTTAAACCAAGAAAATTATAGAAAAAAAAAAAAACAGCATTACAGATTCTCCATTTTACTGTCTGGCATCAATGTCCTTTACAGAATATGAATCTAGGAACACAAATTTTCTAGTCCTTAATTCTGGAGCAAGACAGCAATCCCCACTATATATTTATATTATATTTTATATATATATATATATATATATATATATATTATTCGCACACATGACAATTCAAACAAAATACATGTGATGATGATGATGATATTAAATGCTGAACAATAATTTCTTGGGGTAATGGTCCATCCTGTACATTGCCAGAGTAGAGAACTGCACAAAATGATTAACAAATCTAGAGCAAGAGAAAGACAAGGCTGTAGTGTGGAGAACTTTATGACTGACAAGTGATCAGTAAAGCTGAACCTGACATTTCATCTGCGCATAGTAGCTGAGGAAATAGAGGATCCTGATGTGTCCATTTCCATAAAGGTTGTAACAAGCTAAATGCTTTACTGAGATTCCTTCTTCCTCACAAAGTCCCTTGATTCTACACTCTGATCACTCCAACTCTGCTTTGAGGCATCCAAAAGCTTCCCTGGCATTAAATCTGCAACCTGACACATTCAGTCTAGGTTCTAAGAGCACTGGACTACTGCTTTAATGCTCTGATGAATTTAAAATCTGTTTTGTGAGATATACTGGGAATTAGAGAAGATATTTAAATGAATGCACCTGTTACAAACACAAACAAAAACAATTTTTCCAAACTGAGAAAAGTTTGTTGCATCAAGAGTGATGACTCACTTCCCAGTGGCCTCAGCATGATGCCTGCCTGCATCCCCACTGGCAATCCCCCCCTGCCCAAACATCCTGGGAAATTATGGGCAGAATATGTCCATCCTTTGGGATGGAGGAGATAACACGCCTTCTTAACAAGGGTGCCCTGGCAGACAAGGCCTCAGTAAAACAAACAGTTATGAATAACTGAACGCATTAAGACTACAATCCCGATTGAAAAGATATTTCCATTTGTTATGCCTTTTTTGTTATTCTTGTTATTGTCCTCACAATGCTGTTCAGCAGCATTTTGGAGACAAAGTTGTGCATGGTGTCTGAATTAGTGGTATAGAAATTGCAGAGATGCATCACATATAGTTGACATGCTTCAATTCCCAACACTAGTTAACGTGAGGAACTGGATGCAGATTATGTGGCATGTTACTTAAAACCACAGGCTAACTTTTTGTGTAGATAATGGTGGTGAGCTTTAGCCAAAAAATGAAATGTAAACAACAGGACATTCTCAGTTTTTGGCTAAATAATACAAATCTACAAAACATGTGATGTACAAAATTATTCCTCATCATCAGACATGTTCCACTGGATGCAAAGAGCTGTGTGCAGCCAGTGATATTTTGACCCCCCCCAGTAAGTTACCTGGTATTGCCTTTATCAGAAAGTGGAAAGGTGGAATGGTAAAAAGTAGTAAGTTATATGTCACCAAATGATATTAACCTTACATCGTTAATGTGAGTAGCACTATGCGTGTTATGTATAATTTCTTATTTATTTGTATCTTTTTATGCTAAGCATCCTGTAAGTTTACCTCTCCTCACCTGTCAGTTACTTAGTAGTTACCATTTACAAATTATTACCTTTGTCATTTGGTTTTATCACTTTAATTAAGTCTTGGACCAAATTAGGTCTGAAAAAAATCAGTAATGTTTGGAATAGTTGAACAAAATCCAAGACAACCAGACTGATGGACTCCATGATCACAATGATAGAAACACCCTTATCCTGCAGGACAAGACATTCTGGGGGCATTTCATCTCTGGATTTTCACATCAATTAACAAAAAGAACAATATGCATAAATTATTATGGAAGGTTAGCTATTTATGTTTTTCTGTTACCCATTTACCTACTGTTTTATCAAAGCAGAGGGCAGTGTACCTGGAAGGTACAACAGTATGTCTGGCACCACAACTGACATCCAAGACCCTGTAACCTCTTCTGTAGTACCCCACTAGGGGGGGCACAGGCATCTACGAGAGACAAGTCATTCAAGAGCAGGACACATTCATTACAATCTGTAGACATCATCCCTATCCGATCACTTGAGGAGGCCATTCAGATAAGAAAACAACCACAAATAGTCATCAACACAAGGCACCTGTTCACAGAGTAGGCCTGCATATGGATGACTACATTATTTGTGCGACTCAAGGAGGGTGAGGTTACAGCAGTGCCCAGAGATGACTGATGCATCGGTGATGCCAAGGGACACTGGAAGACATTTGGGAAAACACTGCCATGTAGAAGAAGAGTAATAGGCTGTTAAGTGTCCTCATAGTTCATGGATTGTCAGCTTTCCTCAGAGCTCTGGATTTATCTAGTCACTGGAGATACTGACCACATTAGTGCCCAACCTTATTTTGCCCTACCATTTTTTAAAATAAGTCACACTTATTTATCATTCTGGTTTCAATTCAGCAAAAATTCACTTAAAATTCAACAGGATTTTTTTTTATAATGCACTTAGCTACAGGTTTGGTGATATTTTAATTGAGCCTGGTGATCTGACTCATTTACAGGTTCACTGTCAAAACCTCATGGAATCTTAATTTTACATTTTTTGTTCCAGTTAGCAATGCATTATGTTCTCTGCAGTTTAAGACTCATGCTCTGGGTAGCCTCATTGAAAACTATTCAAGATTTTTTAAAATTATTTAATAAAAATTTCTATGAATACATTTCAATTCAGCTCAGTCTTTGAGCCAACCCCACTTTGACAAGATCTCTGTATGGAAATGAACAGATTGTGTGTTCATAATGCATACGAATTAATGGGAGACTTCAACCTGGCAGTAACAGGGACATACTAAGTTTGGTGCTATATGGGATTAATGAAACACCTGTGTAGTGGAGGTGTTAATTCCTACCTATCTTCTTGCAGCGCTCCTCCCCTCGGCTGTGCATGATGATGGGAGAGTAGATGAAGGGGCTCTTGATGGTTACATTCTGACCAAGGAGACCTTTCATTTTGTGGGGCCGCAGGCTTACTGGTAGGTTCAAGAGCTTCACTGACCTGAAGGGAGGAAGGAAGGCAAAAAGGAGGAAAAAAAAACACAAAATCACCATGATTGTCAACACCCATCACAGGACTCAAGAGAGTAATCCTTGAGTGAGACACCAGTACGTCTTCTCCCCATCAGCTTTTAGCCGTCTAGTCCCCAATGGAAGACGATCTGGGAAGGAAATGCTTCTAGTAGGCTAATGCTAGCATGCTCTGCTGGCCCTTGTGGACACTTTCAAAAGCCCAACAAGGAGAAACCACCACAGTAGAGACAAAACAACATTGTTGCTGATGAATCACAGCAGGGAGGACAGATAAAACCCGCCGGACTGACAACTCATTATACGAAATGAGAGAAAATAAAAGTAATCCCAAATCGACATAATCCAGATATCCCGCAATGCAAGCCTAAATTCAGGGAGAAAAAAAGCAATTTCATATATAAAAAAAAACTGTGTTTAATTTCCCAATACAGAAAACCACAACGTCATATGCCTAATAAAACAGGGCCTCCCAGGCACATGGGCAAATATTGTTTAATTACAAAATGAAACAATGATAAGCTAAATAATTAGCAAAACTTCAAAACTGTGTACTGCATAAAGAAGCTAGCATTTCAGCAACGTGAAGCAACCTATTAGTGCAACAGTCATCTCCATTCTACAAAGAAAGCCTTTTAAAACTCAATGATTAGGCATACTTTACAGTCCCGATTATTGCAGTTATACGCTTTTGTTTAAAAACAGCACATCACAAATAACACATCTTCTTGCCTTGTTTCTTTTGACTGCAAGGCTTTTGGTCTTTGCAACGAAAATCTGTTATCTATGGCACGTGCTTCTCCAGCAGCAATTTCTGATTAAACTTCTATATTCATCTTAAATTAATTTTATGTGGCAGTAAACAACACAGCTGGAAGCACAGTCTCACTGAAATGGGACTTCAGATCAAGAAAGAGAGCTTTTATTTAAACTCAATGTGACCAGGAAGACACTATCAATAAGCCAAGTACAGTGAATTGTGAAAATGAATAAGTCATTTGTGCAGTAAAAACCAAATTAAAGCAGAAGGTACCAAAGACAAAAGACTGCTTCACCGATCTGTGCAATGCCAACAGAATATGTTTGGATGCTGAAAAATGGGAAAGCAAAAGTCATTTAAATCTTGCCTACGAACCCTTAAAACATCGTGTATTGATATCTTATGTACCACAATGTCCAAATTCCAATGACCGGTTTCCATTGCCAGGTGAGGAACTTTTGCTGCACACTTGGTACCCATACTGCACTGCTTTACCAAAACATCCCTCTGCACGTACAGCTTAGGAACGAGTTTAACCAGTCTGAAGGGTTTTGAAGAAAAACCCCATTCAGGTCACCGAAAGAACACGATCCAAAAACCGGGACACTCACTTGACGATGGGTAGCTTGGTGAAGGGCACAGGAGGCAGCTTGAGTTCATCCGGCAGCGTGATGACCTCCATCCCCCCAGGACACTTGGAGGTATAGTTCTCTAGGCTCTGGGTGACTTCCTTTTTCTCTGTCACAATGGGAGAAAAATCAACCATTAACAGGGACTCAGGCAGTCAGGTGGTCCAGCAAGTAAAGGGACCTCCACTATAGGCACTTGTGCTCAGTCAAGCACAAAAGTGACAAGTGGGCTTAAAAGGGTGAGGGTGGCATGCAATCATTTCAGAACTTTGCTACAACAGCAAAAACACCAAAATCATTCATTTACACTTCACTGCAACACACAGTGCTTCTTTTTCCTTTTTCAGTGTGATTGTTCCAAAAGGCATTCAGCCAGCACGGATGTCTTTGCATTGCGGCCGTTTAAGACATGTTTACAATGGAGAATCTGTGAAAAGGCACTTACAGTTGTTAATCTTTGAAGTGTAATATAAGTTTAACAAGGCAAATTATCTTGCACTTGTAGACCATCAGGTGTGAATTTCCCCGACAGCCCTATTTTAGCCCCGGCCTTCAAGTACATGATAGGACTTTATAGCTTCACCTATAAAATGTTTACGAGTGCACTGTGTCATCACATTGGTCAGATATATTCAGACATGACAAACGGGTCAGTTTCCGAGTTTTACAGGGACAATGCAAGCCGGGGATGCTTTTCTTCTCTCCCATTTAAAACCTTTGTCTTTTCTTATCAATTATTCATGTGGACAGCTTTGGGCGCTAGAGAAACACAGGCTGAACTGAAAACAGTCAGATATCAACACTGCTGATTTTGGGCCATTGATGTCAACTGGTGCAATATGGCAGTACAACCATTGTGCCATAACACCTCCAAGAGAGAAGGGGGAGGGGGAAAAAAGAAAAAAAAAAAAACCATACAGAAGCTCAGCTTTGCTGAAACACCCTATAAACAAAATTAATATTTCCCCTTTGCAATAAAAATGAAGTAAACCATCTCTAGAGCGGGATGATTGAAACAAGACCATGTTCCAAAGCTCTCAATTTACATATTATGTATCCCACTTGCATGTGCAAATTGTGAACGTGAGTTATGACACACCTTTGGCTTTCTGAAAGAAAAGATCATAATGAACCACACACTCTTGTGTTTGAACCTTCAAAAGCTGTAAGGCACTGACAGCTGCTGGTTCAAAAGGGTGATTCCCCTTCTGATGTGTGATTTCTAAATTTAGTAAATATTATCAGCAGCATTTTGTCTACGGCTGTGTTTATTTTTGTAGTTTGGGGAAAGATTCTGCAGTGATTTGCATAAACAAAAACCCGGCATTCAAATTATTGTGAAAACGGTTCAGTCATACTGTCCTATGCCTGACAGTATCTGTTTCGCTGAGACAGAAAATACACTCTGTTTGAAATGAGCAAGATGGTTGAGGCACAAAGTCACACAGCATGGCAATGTCAGCTGGGAACTGATAACACATTCAGTCAATAAATTTAATTTCATCTGTAAACTGTGTTGCACCTACCGCAAACAAGCAACAACAATAAAAATCTGATTCTGAAAATTTAAGGACAACTGGAATACATTATATTAGTGACTGCTTTTGGGGATTTGCTGCAAATACAACGTTGGCTGGAAAACAACATATTCTGCTCTACTATGTTGGTAGCCCAATTATCTGCAACTGGCTGGTCACACTCCCTCATTTTCCAGAAAGCTTCCGAAGGACCTTACTGACCTTGCCTTCACCTTTGTTTCTTAAAGGGAGATCTTTCAAAATACTTTTCCAAACTACATAATTCTATATTATGTGCATTACACACTTCAAGTACTGTATTTCTGACAATCCTTTGTCACACAATCACCCAGGTTTCCAAAAGCAGTAGTTATATTCACAGCAGAGGCAATGAGGCAAAATAACCTTTTTTAAATAAGTAGAATTTTATCAAAATTTTGAATCTCTGCGACCCTTCTGCCCAAAGGAAAGACCCAATCTGCCAAGTATACCTCTGTGCTGATACAGTTAGACTTAAAAAAGATTTTTCTCCTTTTTTCACTCTTCCTAAATTGAACAGCTAAGCGTGACATTAAAATTGCAATGCTAATGCATTTTGGGGCCATCATTTACACAGATGCTGATCAGACAACTGGGAGACAGAAAATGTTCAGTCTGACAAAGAGGACTTGAGCAGAGACTACAGTTTTAAATGGGCTGTACATTAACCTGAGAGAAAGTAAAAGATTAAAGATCACGGGAGCTTTT
The DNA here is from genome assembly GCA_900497675.1 of Arapaima gigas. Lineage (NCBI taxonomy): Eukaryota > Metazoa > Chordata > Actinopteri > Osteoglossiformes > Osteoglossidae > Arapaima > Arapaima gigas. The sequence goes on along the minus strand of UFQX01000466.1, from coordinate 256,737 downwards.
TGTTTTTCAATACCTTTTACAATTTCACTTTTCACAGAGTTATAGAACAAAGACATTAAAGCAATCCGGTCCCAAACAGCAAAATGTGTAGAGATACGTTACAGAAATTAAAACCCTTTGTGTATAAAAAGATGTGTTCGCTCTCAGGATCCAGCTTTCGGCACTCCAAGTTCTGGGTAGAGTGCTGTGTGTCAGATGACATCTATCCATACGCACTCTGGGAACAGGGAGTAGCAGCACTTCAAACTCTCATACTGGCATCACAGAGGGATTTCTTAGTGGCGAACGTCATGATTTACTGTTCACTAGAATGTTAAACTGTAAAACAAATATTTCAATTCATGTCTGTACACCCAAAAGACTTGTCTACTCTTGAATTCAATCATACAGTACTACCACTTTCCTCTACTTATTTAGTGTGCCCAGGAGGAGTATGCAGTTAGTTGGCCTTGAACCCCCAATGCCCCCCTGTTTTTTCAGCAGTAGATCTTAGGTTAAGCACTGCAAGGCAAACATACTGGCAATGGTACAGTGTAAATTCAAGTGTGCTAATGTTTTGGTTCTAGGCTTTTATAAGGAAAAATGTTTATATATAAGCAATACACACCAACCTGAACATGTGCATAAGGTAAACTATATTATGGGCTTACTGGTAGATAGACTCATATGTCAAACAGCATTCATGCAGTAACACTGATAAGCTGACACAACAGCGACAAAATCTTATGACCAAACAAGATGCTGTAGATGATTGTTGACCCCAGGTAGAGTCTCAATTTTAAAGAGCACAACAAACCAACCAAATTGATGACATGATGGGCGATTCATAATTCCTTTGGCATTTATAACTGTTTGTATTCTGCTGGCAGTGCCATTTTTCTGCCAGTACACACAAAATAAGAAGTCCTCAAGAAGACTATGCTTAGAGATCTTGTGTTTCACAAACCTCCAAACAGCTCTGGCACATTAAATTATCCTCTAAGGAAAAAATAAGACAATGTTGTCTGACTCCCAGATTCATGCTTATATGAAATATAAAACATCATCAAGACAACCATATTCTCCTAGCATTACTAAATTCAAGCACTACTACTTTGTATCTAACAGCATTAAAGTTATTCTACAAATGGCTCTATTTGTTTTCTGATTGCATACAAGGTTATCCAGAAAAGCTTCCAGACAAGATAGTCTGCAGTATATAGTTAGACACTCTGCAGTATACAGAATGTGCAACATGAAGTCTTACTCCACTTTTGCTTTTTTTGTCTACAAGGACGGACAGACGGACGGACGGACGGACAGACGGACGGACAGACGGACGGACGGACACCCTCCCTCTTGTATACAAAAAAGCAATATAAAAACAACCCACTCTTGACTCCAAATAACCAACCATTGTTCCGCAGACAGAGTGAATATCTGTACATGCAAAGGCATCTGAAGACAAAAATATATTTGAAAAATACTCCCCCCACCCCTCAAAAAAGAAAGTCATTAAAAAANCAAAAAAAAAAAAAAAAAAAATTTAAAAAAAACCCCCCCCCCCCCCAAAAAAAAAAAAAAAAAAAAAAAAAAAAAAAAAAAAAAAAAAAAAAAAAAAAAAAAAAAGGCCACCGCAACAAAATGAGAGTATAACAAGGCTTTTACAGATACATCAGGATGTGGCCCATTATGCTGCAAATAAGTTCCTGCACTGAAAGCTCGGTCGCATAAAGCAAAACCCATATAAGGTCATGACCCCTTTCCACAATGCTTTAGGAACAATGAGCCTGAGCAAGATGCATTATTTGAAAGGGGAACAGAGTGGGCATAATACAGCTGAGGAAAGGAACCACAAGCAGACGACTATCCACAGCAAAGAATATGGCTTATGGCATACAGTAGTTTTATTCAAATTTGAAGGCGGTGAGAAGGCAAGCCAAGGCTGATCAGAACTTTATCTATTGTGTACTATATTTTAAGTTAAACTTAAACATGGAAAAACTGGACACAAATTAGTTAAGAAATGGTGTGCCTTTTTTTTTCCCCCTTTCCTTTTTTCCAACCCTGTGATGGACTGGTGTTCCATTCAGGGCATCCACCTCCTGGCCTAGTACCCAGTGATCCTAGGATAAGCTTCAGATCGTCATGACCAGAACAAATGGCTAATGAAAATGAGTGAGAAGAAATTTTTATGCAGATATTCAGTAACTACAAAACTCCTGATTATATGCAATTTGCTCTACTAAGAAGAGTTACATAAGTTGGTACTTCCAAATTTATGATAAATACGAACTCAGAAAAGGCCATTTTTGTGAAAACAACAAATAATCTAAATAAAATGCATGAATAGGAGTAAAACATGATAAATTCAACATTAGGTGGGGGACACAATGTAACATAACCACTTTTTTTTTTTTTTTTTTTTTTAAACGGAACATTAAAGCAGCATCTTCTATGAGTTGTACAGCCTGTTAGCCAGAGCTGTAAGCTTAACTATGCCCAGCTCTCGAGCCACAGCAGTCACTGGTAAATGGAGTCTATAAATAAATGCTACCTCCATTTTACTGCATTGGTGTAAGCTTTCTTCTCTCAGCATGGTAATGAACAACACAGGTGAGTAAATGAATCCTGGCAATTTCAGAGGTCTAGGACAGAGCTTGGACGTCCTGTTCGTTCAGGGAACACTACGATCTTCATTTCTGGAAAGAATTCAAGCGCATTTAAGCCTGAAAATAAATAAATAAATAAATAAATAAATAAATAAATAAATAAAACTCAGCACTAGGTAGACAGTTAGATCACTATGAGCTGAGAGGGTTTCAATGGCCATCAGTGATATACAAAACACTAACTGGGGGCAAACGAGAAGAATTCGAATACTCAACAACAGCCAACAATGTACAAAGAAACCTTTAAGTCAGGAGGACATTCAGAAGCAGAGCATCACAGTACAAACACTCGTCACCATACGGTACTGCATACTCTTTCATGTTTAGCTGTTCTCTTTACCACTGTCTTCCAGCTGAAGTGACCATCAGTTACAGTATAGCTAAAGATTTTTTTTAAATCAAAAAGTTATTTTGCTCTATGTAATGTGCCATGTAAAACGGTTTACCAAAAAATAGAAGTACACTTTTAATTTAAAAAAAAAAAAAAAAAAAAAAAAAAAAAAAACTGTATGCTTCTTGGTTCCTCCTAGCAGTCCAAAAGATATGTTTTGAGCGAATTTTTCTAAATTGCAATGCAGGGTCCAATGCAGAGTTTGCACATAAAAGAATCAGAAGCACAGGACAACTGGTTACTGAACATGAAAAAGATCTTTAGCATATGTTGTCATTACAACAAATCATAAGTACATTTTTACAGTATTATATCAGATTTTACTTGCTAAGATATTTCAGATTTTAGTTGAACTTTGCACTTCTGTAGCACCCAGAGTTTTATAGGTATTCCCTGAATGGATTGTCACAGTACATGCTGCTAGTTGGGTACTTCATGAGAACATTCCTGCTGTATCCTTCAGGAGGCCAAATGCACCCTGGATGTAAGTGAGGCCCGACAGCATGCCAGTCTGTGCAGCAGCAGACAGAAGTTCTGCACCTGTCAAGGAAGATAAACTGCCTGCCACCATCTGATGCGAGAACTGCTGACAGAATACAAACAGTTATAAATGATGAATGAATTATGAATCGTACCTCATTTCATCAATTTGGAAAACACAAGTCAGCCACAAACAAACAAACAAACAAATAAATAAATAAAGCAAACAAACAAACAAATCCATACCACGGATCTATGGCCTTAAAGGATACCAGTAAGACAGCTCTGTGGTGGGAGTCAGCTGCAAAAAGCAATTTAGGAGTAGAGTATGTTCACAGGACTAATGACTAACAGAAAACTAATGATGACTGTATGGACAAGTGATGAAGTAAATCCACTTTTTTTAATTTGTCCAGTTATTTATAAATCCTATTTTATTCTTTTATATACTTATTTCTTCCGTTTTTATCATATTACTGTTTGAGCATACTCGTAGTGACTGCAAAAGTTCTAGGAACTCAGGACAAAGGACTACAAAGAACATTTTGCAGTTCCACAAGCAGAAATGTGAGCGTAAATACCTTGGCTAGCCTTTATTCTGAGAATACACTGATAAGCAGTAAATCTTGAGGGTTTATTAAAGAAGCAGATCAGACATGAGTAGTAGGGAGAGCACACGTACATCCTTGCAAGTGCTTGATGAATAACACCTGGAAATTCCATGCAGAAATAGTAATGAAATTTCTTTTTAAGCCTATCGTGCCTCACTGAGTCTCCAAGACAGAGAACTTTTTGAAAAAGATCATTTGAAAAACAAACAAGTCCTGTGAACATCCCACATAGCTGGCAGAGGAAATATTGCCAACTGTCAGCTGAAAAGGAGTCGGTGCTCACAGCAGCCCCAAAGATAGTGGCTCTCCAGTTACCCTGTAATGCCAACCCCACCCTCCCACTTACCAACGGTACCAGAGACACACCAACATCAGCCACGATGTGGTATTATTGCACACCACTTCACACACCTGGTACACGCAGGACCTCTGTCACTGAAACAGTTCACATCAACAACACTGACATTTACTTTGTGTACTTAAATGTTAAATATTTTACAAGCCTTCAACCCATTTATCTCAAGAAGCTAAAAATAATAATAATAACAATAACAATAATACTAATAATAATAATGCTATATACAACCCCAACTCGGAAAAAGTTGAGACGGCATGGAAAACGCCAATAAAAACAAAAAGCAGTTATTTCAGAATTCACTTTGACTTGGTAATCCATCACAAACAGTATAAAAACAAGACATTTAATGTTTAGTCTGGTCAACATCTTTTTTTTTTGTAAATATACATCCATTTTTGCTGTTGAGAGCCTAAAACACCTAAAAAATGTTGGGATGGGGCAATTTTGTGCCAAAAATGAGTTAAAAAAGGAAATAATGATGTGAGTAGAAACCAATAATATTCAACAGGTGACTGTAATCATGCTTTGGTATAAAAGCTAAATCCAGGAAAGGCCTAGTCCATTAGGAGTAAAGATGGGCCAAGGATCGCCAATTTTCTGACAAACGTGCGAGAAAACCATTCAAAAGTTTAAAAACAATGTTTCCCAAAGACAGATCAGAAGGGATTTGGGTAGTTCACAGTGCATAATATAATTAAAAGATTTAAGGAATCTGGAGAAATTTCATAGTGGATAAAGAGCAAGGGTACAACCATAAGCTGACTGCCCGTGATCTCCGATCCCTCAGAGGGCACTGCATCAAGAACCGTCATTCATTAATAAGCGATATAACCACATGGGCTCAGGATTACTTTGGCAAACCTTTATCAAGTAACACAATACATAGTTATATCCACAAATACCGGTTACAACTGTACTGTGCAAATAAGAAAGCCGCATGTTAACAATGTCCAGAAGCGCCATCGAATTCTCTGGGGTTGGAGGCATCTGGGATGGACTGTCACACAGTAGAAACAGCTGAAAGTCCAGAAGCTAGCATCTGTGATGGTATGGGGTTGTGTCAGTGCCCTGGACAAGGGTAACTTGCACTTCTGTGAAGGCACCATTAATGCCAAAAAGTACATACAGATTTTGGAGCAACATATGCTGCCTTCAAGACAACATCTCTTCCATGGATGCCCATGCACACTTCAGCAAGACAATGCAAAACCACTTTCTGCGCACATCGCAAAGGCATGACTGCAAAGGAAGAGGCTGCGGGTGCTCGACCGGCCTGCCTGCAGTCCTGGTCTGTCCCCAATTGAGAATTAGTGGCACTTTTTGAAACGCAAAATACGACAACAAAGACCCCATACTGTTGCACAACTTTAGACTTGTTTGCAAGAACAATGGGACAAAATTATACCCAAAACACTCAATAAATTAGTGTCTTCAGTACCTAAACATTTATTAAGTGTTGTAAGAAAGGAAAGACAATGTTACAAAGTGAAAAATTCTTTACTGCCCCAACTTTTTTTGGGATGTGTTGCAAGCCCTCAACGGCAAGAATGGATGTATAGTTACAAAAAAAGTTGACTGAACATTAAATATCTTGTCTTTATACTGTTTGTGATGGATTACAAGTCAAAGTAAATTTTGAAATCACTGCTTTTATCTGTTTTTATTTGCATTTTTCATACCGTCCCAACTTTTTCCAAGTTGGGGTTGTGTGTGTATATATTAAAAAAAAAAAAAAAAAAAAAAAAAAACTTTTTATTTGTGCTTACTGCTTACTTACATTGGGTGACTTACAGTTCATATTGTGATGTTGCTCATAAATATACCTGTTAGCTACTCCCTGCTTCTGTATCAATGTTTTACACGTTGCTCTAAAGTATAGTGCAGAAGTACAGCACAAAACATTGGAAATAAATTACATAACTAAATGCATATGCAGACTGAATGTCCAGAATCTGGAAGGTGCGGCTGCATGCTCATATAACCGTAGCAGTCATAAACCAAAATCAAAGTAACCATAAAGTCAAAACTAAAGGCTACCAGTCACAGCTGTAGAAAAAGCCTTTAAGGAAAAGGTAAATGGTGTGTCAACCATTATAGACACAAGAAGCCTCCACTATAGAAGAACCAGCTTCCCCTGGCAATTTCTCTAGCCCTTGTTTTCTACCACTCTGCCTGGCTTGCAGTGAGGGCCTGCAAGGCTGTTTTGCCCACTGCAGCTCTAGTTTACAGACAGGCTTTGACCCTCCTGTCCTCTCCTCCTGTATGGCAAACCTCAGCCTTTTAAAAATCACCCAGCAGGTGCATGAAAGAGAAAGCTCAGAAGTAGAAAGGGAACAGGACTGCCTAGAAGTTCCCTTCACCTGGGACAAGTACGCATATGGTTTGGAGCCAAAGGAGTTTAAAAAGCAGGAAGAATAGAGCTCCTGTAAACAGCCTCTTTAAGAGATGCCTGCAAGCTGGATTACCTCTGAGTGTGAGCAATGCAGAGTGAGGCAGGGTGGGGTGGGTCACAGACTACATCAGATGGGACCTTCCTCTTGATAAAATATTGCATTCTTGTGTCTTTGCTCCCTTGCTGTGGGGAGAGCTGCATGACTCAGTCACTGAGGTTTTTATGTGCAAATTACCCTGCAGCTCAGAGAGCACTGCCAAAGCCACTGGCTATAGTGATAGTTTTTCTTGCCATAAGTCACAGCTCCCATACGATATCTTTATCATCACAAAACACTAAAAGCTGTATAAATAACTATCAGTCCGGACAATTCCCAAAAAGATGATCTTATGGATAAATTTAAACCTTAGATCTGAAGATTATTCAAAACTTAACATGACCAAAGTATTGAGGAAAGTACACTGGCATATTATTCATTTATTCATTTAAATGACACTTTTCTCCAAAGCAACTCAAAATGTTAATGCACCAATTTTATAGAGTTGGGCAGTTTTTAATTTTGATTTATTTATTTTTCTCTGGAGTAAGTACTTGCCTCAAGGTTACTACTGCAGAAAGAGGGATTTGAACCCGGTTCCCTAAAGTGCAAGGCCACAGCTATCACCTTTATGCTGCCTAATTTCTACATACATGGCTGATTTATATTTGTCACTCCACTCCAACCAATAATCTGGCTATGTATTACATTCTAGCTGATAGACCATTACCCACAGAACAAATAAACTGAAGATTTTGAACTCTGTATATGAGGTCTCATTCTGTCATTGATCTAACAGTTCATCATTATGATGGTCAACTCAAAGTTATTAAATTTACCATTATAGGAAGAAAGACACTGTACCAATTAGCTGCCATGATCAGCCTCCCTTCAACCTGACAGTGGAGTTAAGCCCTATCTTCTGTCCTCCAGCACCATCAAGGCAGTCCTAAATAAAACATGCAAGCTTCGGTTTTTAATGTCACATACAGCACTTGAAAGGTTGCACCTCAGACAGACTCCAAAAGCCCTGCCCCAAATTCAAAGCTTTACCTTCTTTGCTAGAAGAAAACATGACATTCAGCAGGCATTAATGAAATACTGGGGTTTAAGAAGAACAGACAATCACAGCAAGGAGAACTAAATGATCATATGTTCCAAGGACAGTCAAGTGTTCTTCAATTAATTAATATTATCACAACATGATATTTTCCACCTTGTGAATTTAAGATCATTTTAGTTCAGGTCAAGGTTTAAATGACGGGAGGGCTGTCCAACACATATGAGGAGTCCATGATTAAACATGGAAAGACACAAAGTACTTCTGCATATATTTCTTTACCAAACACTTATCTCCAAAGTGGCATACAACTCACACAAAAGTGCATTTCACCAATGGATAAAAACATATAGATGTAAGCACATTATTCTAGAACTATAGCCAGTTTGTCCAATACCACCATTTACACAGCATCCCTTACACGACTAACTGCACACAGAGTTAATAGGAAATTCCATGCAGACCATAAGTATTTGGACAGTGCACAGAGGAGTTGTAATCCTTACAAAGTTCGCCCAATATACACTTGTACCTCAGCAAACAACCAACGTGGTTTTTCAAAGATACAAACATTATTACATTTATTTAATTTTAATATCAATTTTTCCTCATCCACTGGGATTAATGGTGTCACCTCAGAATACTTGGGCTGTTTGGGCATAGATTGCAATTTAGTTCATTCTATGTAGAGTTTGCATGTTCTCCCCGTACTCGTGTGGGTTTCCCGTCAGGTATTCCAGTTTCCACCCAAAGCCAAAAGAGGTGTTTTGGGATAACTGGTCACCATAAATTGTCTGTAACACGTGAATATTGTGTGTGGACACCCTGCAATGGGCTGGTGTTCACATCCAGCATACACTCCCCCTTGCCAGTGACGGCCAATGATTTCATAATAAGTTCTAAACTGCAGCAACCCTGACCAGAAAAGGATGTTAATAAAAATGACTGGATTGATGCATTTTCCTTTTCTATTTTCTAAAAATTCAGTTGCAAGACAACGTTTCTGCATGCTGCTATTAGGGGAAGCTAAATACATTCCGAACAGGGACTCAAATGTGGAGCAAGGAGGCAGAGAAGTTGGCAGTTTCGCATATATTTTATTACCGTTGTATCTGAGACTTACAAAAAATACCCAGCATATAAATAAAGGTCAGTTTCTGTTACTACACTTTGACTGCAAACTTCAATTAAACAAATGCTGACAAGTATGTTGATATGATGCACTGGTCTCTTACTTGTGGTCAGTTTTGTTGAAGTTCACCACAAAACAAACATTCTGTTGGCAATGGAGGTGAAACTTTTTTCCATACAATCCTCCATTACACTGCAAGTCACTCTCCTGTATTTCATTCTCCTGGACTACCTTATCCCCAGAAGCAACAAGGCACTGCGGAACACAGCACTTTGAGGTTGTGGACTTTTTTTTTTGCATTTATTTTAAAGTACACTTAAGTTTAATACTGCTTCATGTCAATAAAGCATAAAGAAATAAACTGGAATCCAGTCAACAATATATGCTGCCTCATACCCTTTGCTTCCATTATAGAGGAAAACAACACATTTTCAGTTAAGTTTTGCTTTACTTAATGTTTTAAAGGAACCTAACCCACAAATAAACCTGGGAATTAAGCTAGGATTAAGCTACGTTAGTGAACTTGTCACTGATTGTGACATAATAAATAGGCTTACAAACAATTTCAAGTTACTGTACTTCTGGTCCCCAATTGCATTTGTTAGTTGGGTAAAAGTGTGAATGTAAATACCCTCAAATTAAATCTGGAAGTCTGCACTATACCCTCACAGTCTTTGTTCCATTTCAAATCTAGTCCTGGAGCACAAAGCCTAAACAGCAAAAATTGTCATCGGTCCAAATACTTGCCAACTGCCTTGTACAAAGGTGATTATGACAGAAACTGTAGTGTAACTTCATGGAGTAGAAAGCAGATCAGAAGGGAAGTGCATTTGAAAGAAATATGTTTTGAAAATCTTCTTGAATGATAAGAGGGATTCAGCAGTTCTAAGAGAGCCAGGGAGTTTGTTCCATGACATTGGAGCCAGAATCTAGAAGCTTAGGGTTGAATCCTTTGTGCATGGGATCACAGTGGTCAGAGGTATAGCATCATACTAGTTTGGCTGGGGTGTGGTGAAGCCAAGAACTGCACAACAACATTGTGTGTGACATACTTGTTTCTTAGAGCTTACAGGGTTAGATTTCATTTTACTGTTACACTTCTCTCAAGATGCAGCCTTCCAACAGGAACATTTAATCTTCATTCATAACACAATTGCAGAGGGGGGGAGGAAAAAAAAAAAAAAAAAAAGCAAAATTCCATCAATGTAAACAAAAAAATTTATGTCAACATAAATTTGTAGCATCAAATGCAAACAAATTGGGCAAATGCTAGCACTAAGAAAGAAGACTCAAAAGTTTGACAGAGCTGTTCAAAGACTACAATTCTGATGTGACACCAAAGCACTTGCAGTTGTCTCAGCTGAGCTAGTATGTGTCACTATTAGGGCGGAACAACTGGCTACAATCCATGCAAGAACTGTCACCACCTCAGTATCAGTAGGCTGCATAGGGCAATCTGCTCCAACAGCATTTTGGATTTCTCACTGCATCCAAATGAAGCTACTGTTGGATTTCTGCCACCACATTGCTAGCAGTTTATTTCTGATAATGGGTACAGGGTGTTGCAGGCACATCGTATCACCCATATCAACTGCTCTGCAAAAAAACAGGACTGGGGCATTTTGAAACCAAGGTGCAAGGTATAATGAGCTTGACTATACAGCCAGTGAGCTGAATCATCTACTAGCTAAGCATCAGTCCCCTTTGATCAGGTGTATTTCTCCTACTTCAGTGACACAGCACTTTAGGAAAAGTTAGTGATTCTTGGGAAGAAATTCATCCTTGGTGGAATCAAGGGGTATCCATGAGGACTTCTGTGTCTTGATGTTTGGGGTCTTTTCATTCTGTGGAGATTAAGAGCTCTACAAGATCGCAAAGATGCTGAAACACCCCAAGGTGGGGCTGTTCTGTGCCACTGAATGTGCCTGGCTTCTGGGAAAGCCAGTTAGTACTGAGACCCAGGAACACGTCATACCATTTTTTGCAGACACCAACCATAGATGTTCTTAATGAGCTGCACAGTAACACAGCTGCATAAGGAGCAAAATGTAAGCTTAAGGAATGAAGGGGAAAGGTGCATGTAAGTTAAAGGCTAAAGGCCCCAGTGGAGACAGCACTGCATAGGAAGAGGAATGTAGTAAGTGCATTACTGCAAACCTAAAAATGGGGAATTTCACACTTCAGTCAGGTCTGACATGTCTACCTCCCGGCAACACAGCAACTATACCTTCACGAATGAATGACATAAAAATCACAGGAACTGAACTGTACTTGGTTTCAGAAACATAATCATTGAGTATGGTACGCTAGGGTTACAGGCCAGTGAATACAGGCGCTTCAGTCACTTTTTCCTGACAGAAACCCACGTGAGTATGGGGAGGTCATCTGTGCACTCTCTCTCT